>APFE030951387.1:27388-65699 GCA_000404065.3 Pinus taeda | reverse complement strand
TGCTAGCTTAATTCCCCCCTTTAAATAGGCTGCATTCAATGTGAATACCATGGGTCAATACCATGTGTCATTTTTATTTTTATTAATACTAATATTAGGGTTAATAATGTTTTTTTGCATGGTATTAATAATAATTTAGGCCATGGTATTTGGCCCATAGTATTTTGCCCATAGGTTTCACCTAAATATAACACATTTTTTTTAGTGTTCATAAATATAAGATGACTTATGGAGTAAATATAAAAAAATGTTTTATTTATTTACCATACCTCTAGTTTAGTTATATTTTTATTAATTTACCATACCTCTTTTACAAATATGGTATTTGGCCCATAGGATTCACTTAAATAAAACCTCTTTTTTGAGCCTTCATAAATAGAAAGAGGGTTATGGAATAAATATAAAGAGAGGTTTTATTTATTTACCATACGTCTAGTTTATTTATATTTTTATTTATTTACCATACCTTTTGAATAAGTATAAAAAGAGATTTTATTTATTTACCATACCTCCACTTTGTTTATATTTTTATTTGTTTACACCCTTGCATGTATATAATGTGACTTATGGAGTAAATATAAAAAATGTTTTATTTATTTACCATAACTCTCATTTATTTATATATTTATTAATCTGCCATACCTCTTTTATAAATATGGTATTTGGCCCATAGGATTCACTTAAATAAAACCTATTCTTGAAAATTAGGGCGAATGAAAGGTTGTAACTCCAAATTTCAAGGGCTAAATTTACCTTTTTTACCCTCTCCCTTAAAATAAGGTGGGCTATTTGAGGCGATTTGTAAAAATGTGCTATGATACAAAATATTCACCCACTAAAAATTTAAAACCCCTTAATTTTGCCTAAGGGGGAATAAGGGGGAACATTCGCCCCTAAAATTTTCCATGGTTCAGGGTTGGAAATTTGTATCAAGTTGCAGGAAATCCATTGGGGACCATGTCAGTTGACACATCTCATCTATAGCACCGAAGGTTTGCTTATTATGGGGCCCTACCCGAGGTGAGTCAGATGATGACAGGAATGCCTGAATTCAAGAAAAGCATGAAGGTACATGTCTGAGATGTACCGAAGGAAAATCTTACAAGGGGACCATTCCCCTTATGTTCCAAGTCCACAGGTTTGGAACAACGTGAGGGGTTTGAGACTCATGATCGAGAATCTCATGTATGCAGGTGGAAGAAATCCCTCTATGGCTTAAAGCAAAACACCCTGGCTTAATATGAAAGGATTGATAGTTGTTTGATGAAGCTGGGATTCACTAGGAGTGAAGTCGATCCAAACCATTGTTTGAAAGTTGTGGATGATAGACCTCTCATACTGGCAACTTCTGAGGATGACCTCTTTCTGATAGGTGCAGACCCTCTCATTTGCAAAAGTAAGAGGGAGTTGGATTCCAGAATTGGATTGGTGAACTGCAAGCCCGTGACTACCTCGATGGAGCTTAACTTTCAGAAGTTATGTGGTAGGGATGCCAGACCTGATTTGGGAAATGCCTTTGAGTTTCATAAACTCATTCTAGCATTGATGTTCTTGGTGAACTCTCGTTCGGATATATGTTTTGCAGTTAGCATGTTGAGCTCATATATGGTTGAGCCTCACTGGATTGGTGCCAAGAATTTTCTGAGATATCTTTGGGGCACAATCTCTCATGGATTGAAATACATTGTTGGAAATGTGAACATGCATGATTATTCGAATGTTGACTGGGCAGGGAGTGTGGAGGACCGTAAGAGCACTTTTGAGTGTTAGTGCTCTTTGGGTTCTTCTTCGATATTTTGGATGAGAAGGAAGCAGAAGACGGTTTCTTTAAGCATCGTTGAGACCGAATACATAGCTACGAGTATGACCTCATGTGAAGCTCCTTGGTTGTGGAAGCTCTTCAGTGAGTTGTTTGTACATGTGTTGGATACCACCATGATCTTCTGTGACAACCAGAGGGGGATTTGATTGTTGAGGAATCTCGTATTCTATGATCGCTCCGAGCATATAGACATCAGGTACCACTTTATCTGGGATATGGTACATCGATGAGAAAGAAGGCTCCATTGCATTGGCACTGATGTGCAAGTCGCAGAGATTCTGTTGAAGCCCCGGGGCAAGGTCAAATTTGTGAATTTCCAAAACAACTTGAAGTCATTGAGAGACCCTCTTATGAGGGTCCTTTATGATGCATACATTGAGCTCTGGGAGCTCCGGGGGGCTTGGGGTACTTCTTGGAGCAACAAGAGACCATAGGGTGACTCACCCTCCCCTAGTGGTGCGGTGTGTATAGGGTGAATAGTTCAGTCTTCCCCTGTGATACCCCATGGCGACTTGTGGGCAGGATGAGTGGTTCTCCTACTATGGCATCCTACCCATGCAATGTGGGACTCATAGGAAGTACCTCTCATTTGGCCAATGAACGGGGAAATGAGGATAGGGACCATATTAGTATTGTTGGATGCATCGTGTATCTACCATACTCCCTATGCTAGGATGACTGACATTGATCTGGGATCAATTGGAACTGACTTCAGGTCAATAAGAGTGATATAGCTCACTCTCTCTTGGAACTGATCTGGGATCAGTATGAGTGGTTTGAGACACTCTCTTTTGATATTGATCTGGGATCAATGAAACTGACTTTGGGTCAGCATGAGTGGTATGAGATACTCCCTTATGATATTGATATGGGATCAATGAAACTGACTTCGAGTCAGTAAGAATGATATAACTCACTCTCTTGTGGAACTGATCTTGGAACAGTAAGAGTGGTATGACATACTCTTCATATGGAGCTGACTTCGAGTTAATAGAGAATGGTATGAGACATTCTCGATCAATTCTTTTTCTTCATGGTTGAGCAGAGCAGTGCATGGCACTAATGGTAGGGATAGTACAGTCTAGCAGATGGATTAGTGGATGGAGTTCTCCCTAGTTGAGAGGGAGTGTTAAAATTGGCAACTAGAGCCAAACTCCATGTGGGTCATCTTATTTATGGCAGCTAATATTTTTCTTGGATCCCTCTCATCGACAGGTGTAGAATTGATCTAAAAATCATCCGATTCTGATGAGTATTCATGGAGATATGAATTTATTTGTGTTATGGGACAATTCGTCAAGGTCAGCCAGTGACCAAATTGTCCCCACTTGTGCTCAACGTTTTAGTATAAAAGGAGGTGGCTTGTTAGTCATTTGAGCAACCTACATTTTTCTCTTGTGGTCTCTTCCTTTCCACTCGTTTGGGTCTTAGTGGAAGGAAGAGTCACTAAGAGTATCGGCTGTCATAGAATGAGTGCCCTAAGCATCTACACTGCCCTAACATGAAAATATGGAGGATCATGGAGAAGCATCTACGTTGTCCTAATAGAGAATCCTATACGTTGTCATGTTCTTGAAAAATGGAAGCCTAATACGTTGTTATGGAAGCCTAACCTATACGCTACCATAGAATGAGTACCCTAAGCATCTACGCTGCCCTAACATGAAACTATGGAAGATCATGGAGAAGCATCTACGCTGCCCTAACATGAAACTATGGAAGATCATGGAGAAGCTTCTACGTTGTCCTAATAGAGAATCCTATACGATGTCATGTTATGGAAAAATGGAAATCCAATACATTGTTATGTGAGTCTTTAACAATCCCATATCCAATCTCTCGAAGGAATGACTTCAGATAAGGACAATGTATGGATATGCATGTATATCAATGATATATATGTCTGCGCTCTTTCATGGTTAGATGAAAGTATGTAATAAGGTGCAGTTGTATGTAATAAGGTGCAGCTATATGTAATAAAGTGCATCTCTATGTAATAAGGTGCAACATGATAGTATGATGGTGCAACATAGTGCACGTGATGGAATGGAGCAACATAGTGCACAATGATGGATACAACAGTATGATGGTGCACCATAGTGCATAGTGATGGAATGATGCAACATGCACAATGATGGGTACAACAGTGTGAATGGTGCAGCATGGTGCAACACAGTGATGATGGACATGGTGATGGTGCAGCACAATGATGACGGACATGGTGATGATGCAACATGGTGCAGCACAGTGATAATGGATATGGTGATGGTACCGCAATGGTGCAACACGTTGATGATGGACATGGTGATGGTGCAGCACAGTGATGATGGACATGGTGATGGTGCAACATGGTGCAACATAGTTATAGGTACAGCAAGGTGATGGAATCACCTATGTCCAGATTAGCTACCTCATGTGACATCTTCTTAGAGAAGACCTCTGCCCTTATTTTGATAAGTCAAGATGTTGACTTCTGATGTATATGTATTATCTCACTCTCCGCTGAACTATTGAAGAACATCAGAAAAATTGATCAAGGGTTTCCCCTCATTGGGGTTTGTCCCTGGCTGGCGCCACATCTTGTGTCCTTTGTCTTGGCTTGTCTTCTGCGATTTATGTTTATGTTCTATCTGCATTTTACTATCATGTTAAATGTGATTGCTAATCTAGAATATTGAACTAATATGGAAAATTTAAGTAAGTTTTCTATTAGCATAGAACATACCTAAAATTAACAATCTTCACCTTACTCTGAGAGCGAATAAAAAAGAAAACAAATTTGTTGGTCTAGGAGATGATCTTACCGCATTGCTTAGCAAAGACCAAAGATATGGCAGTAGGCAAGGCTACCTCTGGTATCTTGTATAACTTATTGCCCAAAGTAATAATAACACTGCGAGCCCTAGACTAATACACAACATAACGCTTCCACAAGTCTGGTTGGCCTAATAATACATGACAAACTTCAAGAGGATAAACATCACAGAGTACCTCAACCATGAAGGGCTTGATGTTGTAAGGAAGGTGATATTGCTAGCTGATGTGGAGATCTCGTCCTTGGTGAAGCCACCCGATGGTATACGGTTGCGGGTGTGGTGTGGTCGATAAGACCAACCACTTAACAACCTTTGCTGAAATGAGGTTCTTTTGGCTCCCGCTGTAACCAATGAACTGCAACGGTGAACCCTTCACCCACATTTGTGAGTGGAAGAGACTCTCCCCCTCCTCTGGTTCTTTGGGCTCAATCTGTTAGACCTTGGTGGTGGAAACGGTGGCACTGGGTTAAGCGCTAATAATCTACTTCCCCTTTTCATTCCTCTTGTCGAGTTCTTGCTCAAAATCGGAACATGCATCAGACTCTGAATCTTTCAGCGCGACCACCAGTGACTTCTTAGTGCGACACTCATTTGTGTTGTGAGTGGGGCTCTTGTGGAACTCACACCACTTTCCTGTGTCCTTCTTTGACTTCGTGGTGCCATTCTTTGCTTGCGGATTTGATGGGTTGTCCTGGGATACTCCTCCTTAGTTTTGTCCTCTATTTTGTGGTCTGGGGGCGCTCTTGCCCTACTTCTGATTTGCAGATCCAAAGTTGTGCTTTTTTTGTTTAAATTTTTGTTCAATCTTCGCAACATATCGGTAAGTTGCGTTCTTCTTGAATGTATTTGTGCAGACAACCACGACACTTGAGCACCAAATGTTGCTCAAAGTCTTTAATACCCAACTTTGTGCAT
The DNA here is from genome assembly GCA_000404065.3 of Pinus taeda. Lineage (NCBI taxonomy): Eukaryota > Viridiplantae > Streptophyta > Pinopsida > Pinales > Pinaceae > Pinus > Pinus taeda. The sequence goes on along the minus strand of APFE030951387.1, from coordinate 60,146 downwards.
AAAGTATGAAAAACATTTGTGACCTCACGCATGTCTTGGTCCCTTTGTTGTCACAGTGTGGTCCACTGTATGTACTTGTCCTTATAGCTCCCAACAGGGTAATATTGTTCCTTGACAACATCTCGAAAAGAGTTCGAAAAGGGGGCGGTTGTAAATAGAGATGGTTCTTCAACCCTTTTCTCACAGTAAGTTTCCCACCAATCCTTGACATGGGGGGTAGCCTTGAGCAATTAAAAAGTAATTTCTCCCTATCAGAGAAACTATGGACCAAAAAATAACCTTCCAGTAGAATCAACCATTTATCTACAACATCTACATCTTTTGACCTTAAAATATAGGGATATCAAATTTCACTTGTACCTTGAAGGGGGTGGTGCCTCTGAAGTGACTGCTGGATGAATATTCATTGTCAGTGAGCATCCACCAAAGGATCTAGGTAAAGTTGTCCATCATCATGTTCCTTTGTCACTTGAGGGCTTCTTCGAGCAATATTTTGAAAGGATCTCAAGCTCCCTCATCTTTCTTTTCTTTTTCCATGGGAGGCCATCGAGGTCGACAAGGCTGGTCTTGCAAAGGTTCAACGAGTTTGAGCCCTAGCTCTTTATAACTCGACCTTATTAGGGACAAGCACAAAAAAACAGGGAAAGAGAACACTGCTCTGATACCACTAATCTAGATTTATGAAGGAATGAGATGAAATACAGTTATAAACATAAACACAAAGATAGAGCAAAAATAAAACTTCAATTCATTAATAGCAAAGTACTAAAAATTGTTTATAATGCAAAATTGAAATAAATTAGCTCAGGGGATGGTAGTTTGTCTCTAAGAAGAGATGTGGTGGCTACATGTCTTCTGAATTGTGTTACAATGAGGCTCAAAGGACTATTTATTATTGATAAATAATGTAAAACCATAAACATCCAAAAACCTAACCCTAGGAGATGAAGCATCAAAAGTCTATGGACCCCGTTGGGGTAAATTGGTACATCAACTTCCAAGAGTCGTAACTTTGGCATATGATCTTCGTTTGATGCATATGATACCTAGTTAGGAAGATCTATGCAAGGAATGTTAGTGAAAACCTCATATTTTTTTGTTTTCCAAAAAAAAACGTCGTTTAGGGCCTCAAAATGGCTCCATAAGTTCAAAACTTGAAAAACTGCCAAAAATAGTGAATTGTGCTACAATTAAGGAAATTGAAATAAAATTATAATTTTATCCTAAACAAGTACAAAAAATTAAAAGTTTTAGAATTTTTTAAAGGTGGTTATCGGGTTAAGCATGTGCCTTACTTACCTCACCCTTTCTAAAGCGTGATTTTGGCATCTTCTTATGTTGATATAGCTTGAAAACTCAAGGGAGTGGGATTGGTCTTGAACATAAATTGTCCCCACTATTGACTTAATCTCCTAGATAATTATCAAACCCGCTTAGGAGCAGCCTCTCTCAAAGTGGTGTCTCTAGTCTTTAGACCCATTTTGTGATGAATACAAGACTATCCACAGTTTGAAGATCCCCTTCAAAATGGTCTAGTTGTTTGTATCAATATGTTGAAATGTGTAACTAGTTTTGGTCTTCATAATGACATGTAATCATGATTTTATGTATTTAATGTAAAAAAAAAAAAAAAAAAAAAAAAAAAAAAAAAAACAAAAAAAAAAAAAAAAAAAATATTATTATTATTCATGGGTTTCATCCTCAAGGGAAATTTATTTTTAGGTCCAACACCCATTAGTGCTTCTAGGTTTGTCATAAAGTCAATTGAGTCATTGTCATGTATTGAAGACCCATTCGAGCATGTTACATATTGTAAAGAAAAAAAAATCTGAGTCAAAAGACCCTCCAATACCTCGTCATGGTGCAAAGATCAAGTCAACCTACACAAATGGATAAGTCGGCTTGAAAGGAGCAATTTGACCTAGTGGAAGATCTATATGTAAGGGAGACTTCAACCTTACTTAAGGCACTCACTACACACACACACACATGTTTGATCAAAAAAAAGGAAGAAGAAGTGTGAGGAAAAGAAGGACAAGAAAAAGAAAAAGGAGAGATGGATCTTCATACTATTTTTGGGCTATTACTCTCCACATGTGCGAAGGAATTAGGGCACCTATTGCAACAATAAAGGTAGAGTTGCAGAAGTCGAGTTGGGGCATCAAGAAGTACATCTTGCAAGTTGAGTTCTTTAGGAGAGAGAATCAACTCAAGACAAGAGGAAAGGAGGAAGAAACTATCATAATATCCACATGTGCCAAGGCTAGGGTTTCTGCAGAAGATTCAACTGGAGGTCGAAGTTGCAGAAGATTCCGCCGAGAGGTCGAAGTTGCAAAAGATTTTGTTGGGGGCCGAAGTTGCAGAAGAATTTGTTGAAGGTCGAAATTGCATAAGTTATTGAGGAATTGTTGTAAGGAAAGCTTGTCAAGAAGGAAAGATTTGACTTGGTCTTGGAGGGTCTTGGTCAAGGGTCATAGGTCTTAGAATTAATCAACTGAAGTTCTATAAGAAGAGAATAATTCTTATGGGTTTTCCTCTCAAGTGGAGAGGTTTTGGCCCTGGGTGATTGCCTGCATCCTGTGTCCTCTTGCCTTGTTATTCATTATGGTTTGGTAATTGTTTGATGAAAAGAACATTAATAATAATCAAGAGAAACAATAAGCTAATTAAGTTAACTAAAAACACATCACAAACAGTTATCAAAGAATATAAATCATCTCATCTAGCTGCCCTAGATTTCTCAACACAATCCACCTACAAAACAAATTAACAAAGTGGGGTTGCCCCCTAGTTTGCCCCTTTCGTGTGACTATCCCCTCGTTAGCAAGGTTTGTTAACCTTAGCGTAGTTTTACTTATTACCAAAAAAATAGATTAGGATCTAAATGACATATGTCAAGAGAAATAGATCATAATTATCGCTCCACACAATGTATATAGAATAGAAAAATGCTTGCAAAGAATGAACTCTTTTATTATGATGACACCAATCTCAAATGAAAACAACAACATTACAAATGAGGGAAGGCTAGCCTTTATAGACAAAATTGTGATGGCTAGCTAACGGCTAGTTTTGACTCTCCCTCAAGAAAACATTTTACTAGTTATCGACATGTTGGAGATTTAATAAATAATTCATGAAATATTACAAAAAAAAAAAATCACCCACTAGGGGGTTGACTTGGACAAATTTCCATGATTTAGCTCAAAAAGTCCTTTTACTTGTGGTCCATAATGGTCAAGAGTCAAATAGTAAGCTTTGAAGGTTCAATATTCCACTAGTTTGGTCCATGTAACACAACTTTGTTGAGAAATTCAAATTGGTCATTTGTGTGAAATTTCCTTGAAATTGCAGCAAATGGAATTTATTCTCCTAATTGATTAGCGGTTTAATTGTTTACGACAATTAACGAATAAATCACATCACAATTATTTACAAAATAAAAAGGTGTTGCGGAAGTAAATAAGAAACTGAGAAATAGATGCACACACATAAAAATAAACACTAATTTTTTGGACTAAAAGTCACCGGAAAAACATTAAAGGGAAAACTGGTGCAACAGATGAGGGTTTATTTTATTATTATGTAGCAAATTTTGAGAGCACAATATTTTGGATTCCTAACTGGCAATCCTTCAACAAATATCTATCCAACTAATATGGAGGAAAAATCTCCCTTCTGCAATCAATGTAGCTTGCTCAAATCCCACACTGGTAAAACTCACTCTGCTTGGAATTCACACTACTTGGCTTGGATAATTCACATTGTCTACAAACTGGCTCCAAATGCGTCGCCCAACCTCCCTCTACACCTAGAAAATATTTGCTCTACCTCCCAAATGATCTCCCAACCTCTAAAAACTGAAACAACCACTTTCCAACAACTCGCATTGGGGTTTCTGGCAACTCGCACTGACTTTTGCGTCCCTCTTTGCAAATAATTCAGCCACCTATCTCCTGCCACTTCGACACTAGAGAAATACTGGAAAATTACTTGAAATCATCCTCCTAAATTTTTCGTTGCTCCCTCTCTCTGATGCTCTCTCTTTGGCTCGAACTATGCCCTTGCTGAATCACTACAACTAGGTAGCTCAATCTGCCTTAGCTAACTTGCTCTCCTTCTTGTGTCTTTATCCATCCTAACGACTTGCTTTATAATCTCTCGCTGGAGCATCAATGGCCAAGATGTAATCGTGATTGATGGCTACGATCATCTTAGACTTGATCCTAGTCACTTTTTGGAAGTCTCTAGACCCTAAGTCGATCTCCTTAATTAATTCCAATTAATTAATCAATTTTCCTATGTTTAGAGTTAGGCATTTTTTAATTATTGATCAATTAATTTAATTGAGTGGTCTCTAGGTATTTTCTCCCGAAACCTTTTCTGGGTTTTAGAGATCTTGTGTTCCTTAGCCTCTTAGACACAAACCAAGACTAAAAAACCTATCTGATGCTACCATATCATCCAAAAACTAACACTCCCTCTTAGCGAAGAAGGTGTTCTCTCCCCAACATATCTCTCCTCTACAATCTATAGTTGGATTAACCATGTTGTTGATGTTTCACGTTTGTTACACATCCTTTCTTCACATCTCACTCTAATCTAACTCCTTGTCACTAAAAATGACAGTGAAGAAGTCAATCTGGATAACATTGTCCATCAACCACTGCGCATATTATGATCTACCTCACACTGTTGTTGTTACTCCTTTGCTAATAATATTGCATTGTTGTTGCAACTATTGCCATATTCAGTCTAGAAACTCCTTTGTGGAGTCTCACTTTGGCTGGAACTGCATCTAGAACCTGCAATTGGGAAATTCGCACTGCCTCCTCTAATCACACGAATTTCCTACAACTAGAAACTTGATTTATATTGATCTATTGTGTCCCTGTGATTGGCTCTGTAACTGTACCTTGAGTCTCTGACTGCAACTAGCTCTGCATTGTCTACTGAGAAACTGACTGCGCCTAACTGTCTTTGCACCTCTCTAGTATCTTACTACTACTAGATCTGCATTGTCCCTCAAGATCTGATTGCGTCTACTGAACACTAATCCTCCTACTACTAAATATTGTGGGTCCTTGTAGTAAAGATAATGATCCATGAGGAAACACTTGTCTGATGATGTGCCTCCTCAGACCCTACATGATCCTGTAACTCTAAAGAATTACACTCCTCCATTTGGAGGTATAGACGGTTATCAATGCAAACTCCTCCAACCTAGAGGTCAATTGATCTATCTTTGTCGAAGATGTTGTTTGTTGCTGCCCCTTCTTGTCCTTCTTCCTTTTGGGGACACTAGGTGACGTAGTGACCAAACTCGCCACATCTAAAGCATTTGACCTTCACAAGTCCTACTTCTTCTTCTCGCCTCCCTTTGAGTTTTGTCCCTAAGTGGGACCCTTCTTCGCCTTCCCTTTGCTCGCAAGTGCTACATTCTCTTCCTCCTCCTCCTCAGCTTCCAGTCCTCTACTGTTGTTATTGATAGTACCTTCGACTAGGCTAAGCCTTAGCTCCTCTTGTGTGAAGTCACTCCATAGGCGTTCCCAATTTGGTAGCCGATCTTCTATAGTGATCCCCTTAACAAAGGTCCTCCATTCCTTGGTAAACCCATTTAGAGCTACTCGAACAAGTTATTTTTCTTTAGGTTTCTTCCCTACAACTGCAAGTTCATCATGAAGATTCTGAATTCTAGTGAGAGAGGAGGACCGACTCTCACCCTTCTACATCTTTGTGGTCCTCAGTTTCTCCTTGAGAATAATTTTACAATTCTCTGATGGATCTGGTAGAGCCTCACAATGACATCCCACATGTCCTTTGGCATATTCTTGTCTACAATATGTGGGACAATGTGATCTCGAATCTCATCTAAGACCATCCTCTTAATCTTGGCCATCTCTTTCTTAAAGGTTGTCAGTTGTTGTGGATATGCTAGCTCTACCATTAAGTTTGTCACAAACTCCTTCAGACCATGCTCATCTAATAAAAACTACATTTTGGCCTTCCAAACGCCAAAATTACATTCTTCTTCAAGTCTGTCCTAATCCTTGAGTCTTGCTGAAGCCATCTCACGAAACTCAAATAAACTAGAGACTAGATCTGAAAATATCCTCCTCTTCCCTGCTCTGCCTTCCTTCTGCTACTCCAACTCCTTCAGGAATGTGTAAATTTGCCTCCGGAAATCCTTCTTCGACTAGTGTACTTCCTTAAATTGCTTCCTAACACTACTCGCTCTACCTTCTAGATGTCCTTCTCCAGGATTTGGCACACAAACTACAATCTATGCAACTCAAAATGGTTATTTTGACAAAATTGCACTCAAAAATTTCTTTGCTTACTACGACCATGCTAATTCAAGAAATCAAGGATCTCCTCCCTGATGTTGGAACTAGAAAAATATAAGAATTTATGGAAATCCCCAATGTGTGCTTTTCTCTTCCTTCCCAATGCATATCTGCAACTGCAAATCTTCTACGCCTAGATCTGCTCTATGAATCAACTGATTTGCTCACAGAAATTGCTTCCTAGCAAACACACTGCCTGCAAACTCTGCTTATGAGGAAATTTGAGTTTTCCTCCTGACTGGATCTGGCAATCGAACCCTCTACCTCTGCAAGTCGCACCTCTAGCCTATGCAAATATGAACCATGTGCTTCAGATCTCCCTTTGAAACTGCACAGTCTTTTGGTCTTTCGCTTCTAAGTCTTTGATCTAATAATTAATGCTCTGATACCATGGGAAATTTCCTTGAAATTGCAACAACTGGAATTTATTATCCTAACTGATTAGTAGTTTAATTGTTTACAACAATTAAAGAATAAATCACATTGCAATTCTTCACAAAATAAAAATATGTTGCAGAAGTAAATAAGCAACTGAGAAATAGATGCACACACATAAAAATAGACACCAATATTTTGGACTAAAAGTCCCCAGAAAAAGCCTGAATGGAAAACCAGTATAGAAGATGAGGGTTTATTTTGTTATTACGTAACAATTTTTTAGAGTACAATGATCTAGATGCCTAGCTGGCAATCCTCTGGCAAATATCTAACCAAATAATATGGACCAATTTCTCCCTTCTATAATCAATCTGGCCTCCACTAGCCTACTCAAACCCCACACTGGCAAAACTCACTCTGCCTAGAATTCACACTGCTTGGCCTAGATAATTCACATTGCCTACAAGTTGGCTCTGAGTGATCCATCCGACCTCCCTTTGCCCTTGGAAAATATTTGCTCTACCTCTCAGATGATCTCCCGACATCTAGCAACTGAAATTACCTATTTCTGGCAACTCATATTGGGGTTTCTAGCAGTTCGCACTAGCTTTTGCGACCCTTTCTACATATAATTTGGGCTCATATCTCCTGCCACTCTAGCACTGGGGAAATGTTGTAAAATTCCCTAGAATTCTCCTGAATTTTTTCCTGCTCCCTCTCTCTAATGCTCTCTCTCTCGGTTGGATTGTGCCCTTGTTGAATCACTACAACTGGGTAGCTCGATCTGCGTTAGCTAACTCATTCTCCCTCTTGTGTCTTTCTCCATCCCATTGACTTGCTTTTATAATCTCTCATTGGAGCATGAATAACCAAGATCTAATCGTGATCGATCGCTAAGATCATCTTAAGACTTGATCCAAGTCATTTTCTAGAAGTCTCTAGAGCATAAGTCGATCTCCTCAATTAATTCCCATTAATTATTAATTTTCCTAAATTAGACTTAGACATTTTTTAATTATTGATCTAGGTTTTGGAGATCTCATGTTCCTTAGCCTCTTCAACACAAATCAAGACTAGAGCACTTGTTTGATGTTACCATATCATCCAAAAACTAAAAATTTGGTGGGAAAAATCATCTTACAATGGCCACTATCTTGGTCTCATGCTCAATTTCTTGGTCCATCTTCTTTATTCTAGAATCTGGGTATGACTTTGTTGGTACTAATTTGTATTCGGTTATCTCTTAGATTTTCCATATCATGCTGGGCGTTGCCACGTCATCCCCTCACTGTGCTAGTTCTTTAACGCCTTGGCTTATCTCTGAAATATGACGCATGACTATTGTCCATATCTTCGTGTTGATTACTTTTGGCATAATGCATGTCTAATTCTGCTCAACGCTCTACCTATTTTGCCCTTGGAAACCTACTCTAACCTACTGACCAAGTTGTAACTAGCCACTATATGCTCTAACTAGAAAAATTTCACGCAGCATGGAATCCTCTCATCAAACTGCACCTTCTAAGACCAAGTTGATGTTTTGACCATTCAGAGCACACTACATTGGGAACTGTGAACTGCCTCAAGAAACATGAAATTCTATCAAATGAGACTTCCATGCTCCAAGAGTTGTCATGAGAAATCTTACACCAAAGTTAAGTTCACCTACATAGTCAATAGACCCTAACCATGTGGAAGGCATACAAATGGGTTGGACTAGCCCATACATTGGTGATCATCCATACAAATGCAGGCTCCCATAAAACTATTAGTCCAAAAGAGAGTTCACATAAGGCCCTCCAATCCTATATAGGATGAGAGTAACCTGAAGTGAGACTTCAAGGGATTAGCCATAGTCCATCCAAGACAACAAAATATAGACTCAAAACACACAGGTGTAGGATATCTAATATAAGGCCTCACATTGTTTTTACATAGTTTTTGAGTTGTGACCTTGGGCTTCAAGTGGTGGTCATAATACGTGTAAGTATGCATATGTACCCCTACTAACATAAGTGGTAACAAATCCAGCAAAGTAAAAAATTGGAAAAATTTTGATAATGATTGGTAAGCATAAACAAAATTAAAAAAAAATACAAAAATTATAAAACAAGAAAAAAAAGTCCAAAAATTCACTTAAATCGGCGGTTGTTTGCGGCATGGCCATTTTTTCCATCGAGTCGTGAATTTTTATGAAATCACAATTTTTTTCCTTGAAAAAAACAATAATTTTTTCAACAAAAAATTGCAATTCCCTTATTTTTTTCCATGATGAAATCAAGATTTGCAGCATTGAGAAAACCTAAGCTCCCTTAATTTTATACTACATATACTATTAATTATAAAACTTTCACTTGCCATAAAAAGGAATTCTGAACATTTGTTTCTCTCTTTGAACTGAGAAGCTTGATGTCATACTCTTTTCTCCCCATATAATGTTTGCTTTTGTGTTTCAAAAACAACACATGCTAGTTATAATACATTTTTAAATGGTAAGAAACAACTCCTATAGTAACGACCTTTTAGCTCTCATTTTGTTTGAACTATTTTGTTTGCAAATGTGCTAAGCGTTGTCCATCAAGAGGAGGTAGAAGTTGAATTAGACAGTTGGGATCTTGGCTTAGAAATAGGATACTCTATGTCTACTATTGATAGATTTTGATCTTTAGTGCTAACAACCTCTAATGTTTTGTTGTCACTAAGCCTTTTATGTAACTCCATAGGGAGCAAAACTAGGCTCCCCCTCGTTTTTATTATATTACCATCACTAGAAAACTATCGTTTACCATAAAAAAGGAACTTTGAAGTTTGAACATGTAAGACTACGCAATTGGAAATCAAATGAACTATATATTAGTGATTGATCTCAATGACTGATGTACAATGTGTACATATAAATACATACAATAAACTGCTGATTTAGTTTCCGGTCTTCTTGGACTCTAATAATCAATCACCCTAACACAAACCCAATCCCTAGGATTAGTTGTCTAACATTCCCCCCTTAATCCAAAGGGATGTATCAAAGTCCAAGAATGAGAGCTCAAAATGCAAAAACGCATCTCAGCCACGGGCTAAATGTCTCTCGGAAATGGTTTTTAAAGATGACCACAAACCAATGTGAGAGAACTCAAGGTCTCAACCAACACCAATTCTGGAACCTTCATAGCAGTTCTCAGAACACTCAAAAATGTGGTTTTAAGGTGACCACTAACTTTGAAACTATCAATGTAGTTCCTCAAACAATTATGAATTTGGAAGTTCTCGTTCACAAACAACTCAATTGAAAAAAATTGAAGCCTCTCTGGCTACAAATCTGGCTCTAACTAGTACAAGTTGTAGCTCAATGGTTCTCTAACTCAAGCTCGCTTGACATCTTCGAACCTGTAGCAGACCATCAACAATTCTCCCCTTGTCGAATACAGGGTGAGAAGTATTCTTCATCACTATAAGGCCGGTCAACGCTCTCGAACATATCCTGCAGTATGACCTATAAATCTTCTTGGTTGTTTTTTACCAATCCCAAGAAAAAATCCATCCAAAATTTAGTTTCTCTCTTGCAGTGTTCTTCCTTCTGGAAAATTTCTTTGACTGGTGATTTCGCTTTTCACGATGCTCACACAGGTGAAGATAAAAACACCGATTTTTTACATGTCCAACTCTATTCCACTGTTCACATCAATCAATTTGTTCTAAAACAACACCATCCAGAATCCAGCACTTCGAAATTGTATAAGTTTAGAAAAATCAAGAAGATGAAAAGATACATTGAGGGCATCTTTGTTATATCCCAAACCAGTTCTATGTTTTTTATGTGTAATTTCTTCCCACAACCTTATAAAGGTTTTGGGAATGACAGGGTTCACATCTGTATGCAAATGACTCTTGCATACCCTTGCCTGAACATGACTTTCGGCTACATCCAAATTTTCTCATGAAATGTCTTTACAAATCTGATTAAACTTAGACTATTGATGGAAGTCAAAATCAAAAAGAAAGTTCTAAATGGAAACAAGTTCAAAATCACAACGCTTCTGTTGAAGTTCATCTCTTTGGAATTGGATTCGAGTTGCAGAAACTCGATCTTTTCTTGTGCATTTTGCAAACAATTTCTAATGTCAGACAAGGTGTCTTTACTGATTTGGACACTGTTATGAAACATAGACGACATTAGACTACTTAACAACTCTAACAAATCACTAACTCTCGTCATTTTCTCCAGCTTCCTATCAGAGAAAAACTTGCAATCAACTTTGAAAAGGATGTGAGCTACCACAAAAATTGCACCCGTTTACAATGAAAATTCAACAAGAAAAAGATGAATAATGCTTTATAGCTACAACTACACAATTAGAAACTTTTATCTTTGCTCCATACAATGAACACCAAAGGAATCTGAAAACTCAAATTTGTTGTGAGTTATATCCAATATGCATGAATTATAAGTTGCAAATTCATCAAACAATGACATGCTCAGAGTCGCCAACCCATGGAAACCAAAATCGTGTTCTATTCTTCTTGCCCAACCAAAATGTCACAACCTCCAAAATTATCTTCCTTTTATAAAAATTAAGTTACCAAACATACAGATTTGAACTTGTGACTTTAAATATACCAAGCAACTATATGTGTTTCTCTGAGCACAATGTCTTCTTTATGAGCTCTATTTCATTAAGCATTCATGTATCCCAAATACTCTAATTCTTTGGCCATAAATACTCAAACCATTTTCTCAAACCAAACAAAGTTATTGACCACTTTATATATACAATAACCCTGATGATAGGAAAAGTCAAAACCATCACATCTACTCACTCATGCTGGACTGCGAATTCAATAATATATTTGAAGGTTAATTTCACCGACTTCATTGTTCACCATTCAAAAATCAGTAATTAGAATTTTAATTCCTCACGAACAAAATATTCTTTTAACACCAACATTGGAGGCAAAATAGTTAGTGTTTCTCTCGGAGCCTAAACTTTGAGCACTCCCTTATCTAGTTTACAACAAATGTCGTTAGATGAAATTCAACTCTGGAATCAACTCCATCAATAGGTCTATTGTGCATTCTTTTCCTTTGAGCACTCCCTTATCTAGTTTACAACAAATGTCATTAGATGAAATTCAACTCTGGAATCAACTCCATCAATAGGTCTATTGTGCATTCTTTTCCTTTTGTTCTCCCTTTCTCCACCAATTCCACTTGCAACTCTCCCTAATACCATTGCATTGTATTTTTTTTTTTTTAAATCTTGCAGTCTATCACTATCACTATCAAGGGCTACAAAAACAGACTTCCATGGCTATTACAGCAGGTCTTGTTTTTATCTTTATTGTTTTCCTCAAATAACTTCTGTAGTGTACAGAAAACCACGAACAACCAACAAGCCACCACCACAGCTTGTTCGTGTTCTCAATTCAATAGGGTTCGATAACCTCGAAAAGTTCATATTAATTCTGTAAGCACCAACATAAAAAATAAACTGAACTCAACTTCAAAGTACAGAATTACCTCTTTGCTCCAAGCTTAACTCAGTCGGTCACTCACTGGTTTGCAATTCCATTGCAATGACTTCAAATGACTTTTGTAGTGACAAATGCTGCAAAAATTTACCGGCTCGAGGCTAGGCACTCTCGCTCTCTCTCTCGGCACCTCTACAACAGCCTCTGCACAAGACAAACACCTCAGCACTCTACAATGTTGCGACAACCCTTCTTTTTAAAGACAACATATTCTTGTTGTAGCATCTACCGGTTGGAATCAGCATATCGGATAACACACACAGTTTTGGGAGCCGCAAATCGATCACCACCTACGGTTCTCGCTCGTACATTTATTCTAAACATTTGTAAACAAGGATATGAAAGGCGCCACCATAGAGATAAGGGCAAAGCGTAATTAACAATCACCTATTAATAGTACGACGTTCAATCACTCATGGAAAACAAACTCTATCCTTCTGAAGCCGAGCGAATGACCTTATCAACGATTCAGAGTTGTTATGACAACGACGCACAATGCGTTGCTCTCTGCATGCAACAATCTCACTGGAGAATCTTTGCACCATCTTGCTGATTCTATCCCTTGATTGACGACGGTGGAAACCTCACTTTCTCTTCAAAAACGTGTAGCTTAGCATAAGCGGCCTTTGGTGAGCCCCATGAAGGCGGTATCTTTCTTTGCTGCAACAGGTCCAGACTCAATGTCGCCTCATTTAATCATAAACTCAACGATGGAAGCCTCATCAACGACATAAACTCAACGATGGAAGCCTCATCAATGACACATAAGTTTTCTTAGGCCGCAAAACTAGTGGCTCAACTCAATCAACAGGGTGGATGAACTACCCTCATTCTACAGAGCATTTCACCGGCTTTGATACCAGTGTAAGACAACACAATTGGAAACCAAATGAACTGTATATTAATAATTGATCTCAATGAATGATGTACAATGTGTACATATAAATACATACAAGAAACCATTATTCAGTTTTCAGGTTTTCTTGGACTCTAATAACCCATCACTCTAACACAAACCTAATCCTGAGGATTAGTTATCTAACAGAACATTTGTTGCCCTCTTTGGACCAATGGACTTGATTTCATACTCATGCCTCCACATCTAACAATTGCTTTCATGTTTCAGAAACAACACAGTAATTCGAAAACATTTTTATATGTTACATTGATTTTCATCTCACTTATCTAAGCTGTATCTTCTTCATCTCTGCCAAATGCTTCCAATAATTTCATAAGACAATTGTTTGCATCTCCCCTTGGATTTTTACGTCTCTACATTCCACCATTCCTACCTTCTGTTTTGGTTGAGGCAGTAACATCAATATTCAATCAATTTGCCCCAATATATAATTCATTTAAAGCGACTCAACAAGGTTCGTATTCCTAGAAGGAAATATTGATGATATAATAATTATTACTGGTAATATTGCATCATCTATATATATATAGATAAACTATTCCTCTATCTGTGTAACACTGGGGAATCTTTATTCATAATACAATACATGTTCTTCCATTTCTCTACGACCAACAAAGAAAATTTAAGCTCTATCACCACACTCCATGAATTCAATGAGAAATGCGTTGTCGTCTCTTTGTGGGTCATCTAATTCTTTCTATCTTTGCATCCTACTATTTTATGAACTCTTAAATTCCAAAACTGTTTAAGATCCTACTATTTTATGAACTCTTAAATTCCAAAACTGTTTAAGATCCACCTCATGGTATGTAAGTTCTAAAAGAGAAATCAAACTAATATAGTCGACTTTTCTTGGGAGGTACCAACAAAGCAAATTGCTTTATCAGCCAAGAGCTATGGTAGTGTAGAAAATCCATGAAATTCTGATTTGCTCATATGAGCAATTTGAAATAAAATTTCTGCTCACATATAGACACAGGATTTCTCTACTTATTTTGCAGCATAATAGGAATAGAAATAAATCACAGTCACATGGTAGCAAAACACAATATCTTTTTTAGGGAACCCAACTGGGAAAACCCTTTGGTTGCTTGAGAATATTATTGAAGAAATTTGAGCAATAGATCTCTTATAAATACAACTTGTTTCAATTTGAAAACACCCTTGTTTTCCTGCCTTGAACTAGGCTTGAAAGTTGAAACCCTTGCAAGATTGTTGATCCTTGCCTCCTAAATTTATGCGCACAAACTTCTCTTGCACAACTTTCTCTCACAAGCTCCACACATAAACCTGTGCAACCTTCTCACAAACCCGTGAGCTCCATTGTCTTGTCTCACCAACTCGTGCTCACAAGGCAATGATCAAATTCTGCATTTGTTCCTCCTTTTAAAGCAATTTGAATGGCTAAGTTTAGTGAGTTTCTAATTAAGGAGTTTTCTTTTGTGATTGATTGAGTTAGCATGAGTTAACTACTCATGCAACTCGTCCTATCTCAAACCAAAGACTTGAAACTCAAACACACATTCTTTTCCTCAATTAAATCACACTAGAAAATCAAGAACTCGACTTTCAATTTCAACACATCAGTTAACCGCATCCTAACTCATCCCAATTTTTAGGGATTGATTTCTAAATTATAGGAACTTGTCCTAATTTATAGGGAATCTCCTAATTTTTAGGAACTCGAGTCATGTACACGAAGGAACTCGTTCTGGCTCCTATGATTAAGGCACAAATCAAGGAACCATTTTATCTCTAACATTTTCAACCGGTAGAACAGTTTAGGAAAGTCTCCGTAGTGGACTAGATTTCACCAAGAATGATGAGAACATAAATTCCCAACCATTCCTGTAGTGGAGAGATTATCTTGATTTGTAAAGCTAGTGCTAAGACAGGTGAAATCAAGCAACATTACATAGATGCTGCTACAGATACATGTAAAGATATGGTCAAAAAGGCAGTATAGGAAATTGGGAGGTTTTATCATCATGCATGACGCTTTGGCATGAATCTTTACTCCATATACTACCTTCGCTCATATTATGGTCTAGACAACAGCATATTTCACATTTACAGCATGATCGACATAACCAAATTGGCAGAGTTTACAGTTTCATGTACTAGCTAAAGTTAGACTGGCGGAGATCATGTCCACTCTATAGTAGTTAAACTTGAACGAGAACGAGAAGTCACTTTGGACCTTTTGTCTAATGTATGATGGTTATATTGAAAGTGACCTGGGTTCTGGTATTTACTTAAGGTTGGGAAACTACTAGGTGTTTTCTCTGTATCTTCGCGGAGATCATGTCCACTCTATAGTAGTTAAACTTGAACGAGAACGAGAAGTCACTTTGGGCCTTTTGTCTAATGTATGATGGTTATATTGAAAGTGACCTGGGTTCTGGTATTTACTTAAGGTTGGGAAACTACTAGGTGTTTTCCCTGTATCTTCAGGAGGTGTTCGCAATTGGCATATTACCTACTTCGACCATATTATCAGGGAACTTTGGGACACCCTTGGGAAAATGCACCTAATGCATTAACTAATCAGGTAACTTTAGAAGCTTGTGTACAAGACTGTAATGAAGGATGTGACCTTGCTTCTAAAGAGAATAAAGTGATCTGTGGAGCTAGAAAATGGAGTTCCTATATATGATATATTTCCAACGTAGTAACCTTTGATGAATACAAAAATTTATTTTTCTACTTGGCTTGGGTAATTACCTTTTATAATTTGTAGTTTTGTACAAAATTTGTTACATGTTTGTTGATAAATTCAAGTTAACCACAATTCCTTGTTCGTTATGGTTTGCTTGGATAAATCAGTCTCAAATTCACTTCTTAGTTCATTCTTGGCCATGATTTTTTCTCATTTCCTTCGATATAAACCCTTCCCAAGATATATTATAATAAACCTGAATAGTTAAACCACCTCTTGTCCTCCTATACATCATGCAGAAGAAAGAAAGTCTCAGGCACGTAACCTGCCTCCTTCATCTGTATAGCTAAGAGATCCAATGTTGCATATATTTTCTCCGATTCGGGATGCGATGTGTCTCCCACAACAAATGTGTGAATTTTATTGCCAGCATTGATCCAGCTACATCCTGGATTTTTTTTCAAACCCTTTTCTTTCATCTTTGTTCTCACCTTTGCAACATCATGCCATCTACCAGCCTGTGCATAGAAGTTTGACAGCAGTATATAACTTCCAGGATTTTCAGGCTCCAACTCAAAGAGGCATTCTGCCACACATTCCCCTGGATCTAAATTACGATGAACTCTGCAGGCCGCAAGTAAAGCGGCCCATACTGTTGAAGTAGGTTTCAACGGCATATTTTTTATAAAGTTGTAGGCCTCATCCAAACAACCAGCACGACCAAGAATATCTACCATGCATGCATAGTGTTCTAACCCAGGTATGATACAATAATCTCGATTCATAGAATTAAAATATTGCCGTCCTTCATCCACCAGGCCTGCATGGCTACATGCTGACAGAACACCAATAAAGGTGATATAGTTTGGCTTCAGACCTGCCTGTTGCATTTGGTTGAAGTATGTGAAGGCTTCCATAGCCTTGCCATGCATACCATAACCTACAATCATAGTAGTCCATGAAACCAAGTCCTTTTGGTGTAATCTCTGAAACACCTGCTCTGCAAACTCTATATTTCCGCATTTGCAATACATGTCTACAAGTGCGTTTCCAACAAAAACAACTGTTTCTAATCCAATTCTAATTGCATAGTCATGAATCTCCTTGCCTTGTTGTAGTGCTGATAACTGGCCACATGCAGGCAGGACGCTTGCTATGGAAATTGAATTAGGTTTCAAACCTGCTAGATGCATCTGAGAAAACAACTCTAAGGCCCCATTTGCGTCATCACTTTGGACATATCCAGCAATCATCGAATTCCAGGAGACCACATTTCTCTGGCACATGTTGTCAAACACTTGGCGTGCAACTTCTACACTCCATAATTTTACATACATATCGATAAGTGCACTTCCAACAAAAACATCTGATGAAATTTCGTTTTTCACTGCATAGCCATGAATCTGTTTTCCATATTGCCCAAGTTCTAAGGAGGCGCAAACCGGAAGCACGCTTGAAATGGTTACCGAGTTGGGTTTCACCCCAACCCCTTGCATTTGTCGAAGCAGTTGCAAGGCTTTGTCAGCATGCCCATTCTGGACATAACCTGAAATCATTGAATTCCATGTGACCGTGTTGGGCTTCACAAATGCCATTTGCATTTTGTGGAAAAGCTTAAGCGCCTCGTCAAAATTGCCATTTTGGGCATAGCCTGCAATGATTGTATTCCACGAGACTAGATTTCTTTGCGACATTTTGTCAAATACATTGCGTGCAAAAACCGTATTTCCACATTTAGAATACATATCTATTAACGCACTGCAAACAAAAACATTCGACTCGAACTCACTCCTGATTATGTGATTATGAACTTCCTTGCCCTGTTTGAGGGCTCTGAGATGGGCGCAGGCATTGAGAACAAAGGGAATGGTGAAATTGTCGAGCTGTTTATATTTCCGTCGCATGTGGAAGCAAAGAGCAAGGGCTTCCTCGCAGTACCCGTTCTTGGCATATCCTCTGATCATCCAATTCCACGAAAAAATATCTGCTTCTGTCAATCTAACGAAAACCAAACGTGCGTCCAAAATTTTACCACAATTGGCATACAAGTTTACAAGTTTACTTCCCATGAATGCATTCTGCTGAAATCCATTTTTGATAATGTGGGCGTGGAGATACTTACCGTCCTCTATGGATTCCTCATTGGCGCACGCTTGCAACAGATAAGCATAGATGTTGATGTCAAATGCATTAATGACCTGGTTTTTTACATGATGAAAAAGGTTCATGGCATCCTTCAAATAGCCGTCCTTACAGAGCGTGGTTATATTTTCCGCAATGGCATAAGTGGCGCAGTTGCCTTGCGATTCATCTTTGGTTTGTTCCAGCATACTATTAGCTGCGGAGTTATGAATAAGCCTTTTTACAAACGAATTCATCTTGGCTTGTTGGGTTGGTGGTACTGGTAACAATGTTAGTGTTTTTGAGGATGCCAATACCATGGTTTCACAAGTTCACAGGTTCCTTCAATGAGAAACTTGTCTTATTTGATAGAGTTCAATTGCGAAGGTATATGTTTGGACCGTTGAGAATTCAATTTCAAAGTATACATTTGGCTAGTTGAGAATGAGCAGCATATAGTATATATCCCATCTCTGGTGGGATTGTCATGGTGTTATAATCGCAATTACAATGTTTTGGTACTGACCCTTACCCAGATTACTGCAACAAATTACCACTTCACCATGATACAGGGAAAAAATAATATTAATGGTTTGATGAGGCCAACGCCCTGGTCTCAGTTCGCACGGGAGACAGCTCAACAGATTCCTTCCTTCCAGACTTTACCTACGGAAATTCCTTGAGGTGTTCCTACTGATATGTCCCAAACCTCTGACCTTCCTGTCGATGATGCTTGGAGTAAGTTTTCTTTTAATTTTTCTATTAATCAATTTATTTCTGTCCTCTTTACTGTAAGTAAAGATTGAAAGAGCGCCGAGGATAAGTCCAATTAATCGTCGGTCCCGCCTCGTCCCTGCGATGCATGAGAATCATGGAGCCATCGCGACATCCCTTCCTCCTCGCCACTTACACAGCCTACGGTAATGGGTGGCACTTCTGGAGTAATGCATCATCGCTCCACCTTCACTGACATCCACTCATCGTCCCCTTAACAACTTGTATGCAAAGCGAGCGATGGGCTTGGACTCTGGTAACAGTTATCCTTCGCATCGTGCTGCACTAGTTCTCTGCCCATTTTCGTGGGCTATTCTGGTATCGCCTGCGTTGACGGTTAATAGGCCCTGACGTGACAAGCGAACCAAGGGGTAACATGGCTAAACCAAGAAAGGTATCAAGGGCATAATGCATACCTTATCCACACAGGTCGATCCATCAACTAGATCACGACCGCTCCCTACTCGCGTCGATCTTTGATGGCGCGAGTCGTCCTCTCCTCCACACAAATTCTCCATTTGACTCTCCCAATGCGCCATTTACCTGCTATCCCTTGCCGCTGATTGGCATTCGTCCATCCATTTGTCTCGCACTATCAAATTTTGTCAATGTGAGAAACAAGAGAAAAACATTCGTGAGAGCCGGAGGCGGGCAACGATGCTTAGAAGTAAAATAGCTCTGAGATCATTCTTTCAACGATGCTCACTTTTCTAGTAGAAGTAAAGTAGCTCTGTTAATAGTGACCATTCTTTCTAAATGCAGGTGCAAGTTTTAGGTTTTGGTAGCCATCAAAATATTTGCTTATTGGTCAAAAAGGATGATAGAGTCCCCCTCCTTGAGATGACCCCCAGCTAAACCATAGGGAAAGCATGTATCGTTGGTGTTATGTCACCTACATAAGTATGTATATTTCATTTTGCAATGAACTTCGAACTTGTGTTGCATTATAAGTTATGGAAAAAGAAATGAAGATAAAAATTTATATAAGTGGTGTTATGTGTGCCTACATAAGTATTTTTCATTTTTTATTGATTTTTGATCATGTGTCTATTATAAGTCATTTTTCATTTTGTGTGTTGTATTATAAGTGATAGAAAAAGAAATGAAAAAGAAATATATATATATATTATTTTGTTAATGTTATGTGTATCTATATAAATTTGTATTTTTCATTTTGCATTGACCTTTGAACTTGTCTTGCATTATAAGTCACCTAAAAAGAAAGGAAGATAAAAAATCACTCTTATCGAGTAAATAAAATTTTCAAAATTGTTGTAAGTTTTTTAGTAGTATTTTCTTAGCAATGATTTATTGATGTTATATTTACTATGTGTTGATAATATATTATTATTTCTCATTTTAATTTAATGTTAGCATATTTAGTTAGTAAGAGTCATCATATTTTTCAATTATTAATTATTAAATATGATTATGTTAATCTTATTGTTAATGTTGTTTTTAATGATGTTATCACAATAAGAAGAAAAAATGGATAGAGCAATGCAAACTATATGTAGTCTTTTTGAATTTGTGTGATGTTGGTGTTTGTTTTGTTTTATGTCTAGTGATATATATATATTCAATATTATTTATACTAACGCATTAATTATTCCATTATGCAAATAAGCCCTACTACACATCGTTGGGTCATATTACTAAAAGGCTCTGGTCTTCCTCATAAATCACTTGAGGCATGCCCATGCAAGATTGTCCCACATAACTTTGTATTCGATGTAGTTTCATTACTATGGTAGATCATGATGATGAAGATGATAAAATCCCTATATATATGATAATGGGACTCTTGGTAAATTTGTAGATTATTTAGATGCCATGTTTTTTTTGTTTCAACTTAATTTATAGTGAATGTGTTGTCATTGTCCAAGTTACAACTTTTTTGTTATTTGCACTAAGCGCTAGGATTCCAAAGCACTATTTGATGTGTCTATTATAGAGGAGGCTCTGGAAAGAAGAGTAGATGGCATGGTAAGTTTCTCCATAAAAATTTTCATTTTCTCTAATTTCCTAATGTTTCCAGATTTATGTTTCTTATGTATTTTTCAAAACCCTATTTCATATTGTTGACATTCTTATCATATCAGTGTTATGATTTTCATCACGTCAAGCTAGCATTATTACATTTATTCCTTAGCGATCGCATTAACACTTTCTACAATTCAATTGTTATTTCATTTGTTTATCACATTGATGTTATTAGTTTGTTATACCATCCTTCTCAAAATAAGGTAACTTTTCCAAATTGTTGTAAGTCCTCCAAGTATTGTATGTTTATGTTTAGTAGTGATCCATCACTATTATAACTACTTCTCAATTTTAAGTCAATATTACAGTGCCACTTCTCATTTTAAATCGGTATTATCATATCTTATTGGTAGGAGTCACCCCATGACACAATGTTCTCTTCAATTATTGGATATGATTATGTTGATAGTGTCATTGTTGTCCTTGACAATGTTTCCACACCATAGGAAAAAAGGATAGTGAAAAACAAACTATAGGTAGTTAATTTGCATTTGCGTTACAAATTAGTGTTTATTTCATTTTTTATTCAATAGTACATATCCAAATATATTTACACTAACAGAAGTGTTATTCCACTGCAAATTAGCATTGTTACTATTATGTTCCTATACCAATAGGTGTCATAATTTATGATTGACTGAGTTTATCTCTGTAATATGTACATACCTTTGCTTTCTGCAAATGTTTTCCATATTTGTAAAAAATCAAAAAAATTAAAAAATGTAAAGAGGGTATATCCTAAAAGAAAATCGAAGGACTAAAAAAGAATGAAAAAATGTCAAAAAAAATTAAAAATGAACCCCAAGAAAAAAGAAAAATACCATGAAAGTGTGCAAGTCCAAATGCCACTGTTATTTTACCTTTTGTACAATAAAAAGATTGTGTGCAGCTTGTCATTTATGCCAGAATCCATGGATGGTCAAACAGTGTAAACTTGGCTATTTCATGTTTTGAATTTCTTGTTTATAGATAGAGAATAAAATCTGACCAAACTGTTTAATCTTGGCAGATTAGTAGATAGGTAGAGTTAATAAAAGGAGCTCAACAGTTTAATCTGAGCCCTTGGATGTAATAAGGATAGACTTAGATAGATTTCCATTATAAAAAAAAATAAAAGTTGGATAAGGGTTTGCCAGTTCAAGTGCACTCTAATAAAAAGTAAAAATGTTAGGATGTGTAGGTGGGTAAGTAGATAAATGGTTGCATAATTGTGTATGATGAATGTTTAGTTAAAACTTATATCATTTACTTTCATCATCATATTACTTTAAAAGTATGGATAACAAGGAGACATTTACAAAGTCAGGTGACTAATTTCCTCATTCATTTTACTCCTTATTTCACTAATTTCCCACAAATAACAATCAAAGTACCTAAAACCTTAAGTTAAAGAGGCTCAGAGCATTTCTCTGACTTCTGGAGGGACCGGACCCTCGGCCCAATAACTTATAGGTTCTAAATGCTAAAGCCCCTTATCAACATTCACCCCCTCCATAATTCATTCATTTTCCCTAAAAACCCCCTTTTTCTAAGGTAAAATCACTATTTTCTATGTAGAAATGTCAATATATTTCAAAATCATTCTACTTAGCACGTTTCCATTTCCATTTTCGTATTAACATCTAATTTTATTTATGTATTTAAATCCCGAAAATACACCCATTTCCCATATATATTATTAATTCCATATGTTAATATCCTGCTCCAATGGTTTGAAATATAAACCATAATAAAATAATTAGATGGATTAATTAATCGATCTGTGATTAATTAAGAGCCATAACCCTCCACTGCATTAAAAGGGATTAATTAATCAAACTGTGATTAATTAATTATCGTACTCTAATCAAATCATCCCCGACGTCATTAAACCTCCCTAATCCATGATTATTATCCCAACGGGCCCCTCCATTAATTCTCGATCAAATCATTGCCTCGACCACCGTACAATCTGACCCCTTCAGATCTAACGGCTCACGCTCATATCGGGTGGCCCCTGATGTCGACCTTTACCCGCCCAATGTAAGTGGTTTCACTATTCATCCCGCCGCTACGTGTTGCCCGATGAATGGCATCGAGCGGACCTCTCCCAATACCTCCAAGCTCTAAAAAGCGGTGCGATAGATTCCACTTACCACCTCCATTTACCACCTCCACTAAACGACAAAACATCACGTCCGCTAGTGGTCACCAACTGTCAATTTCCATTATACCCGCCAAAAACATTGACTTTGCAAATAAAACCAAAAACACTCATTATTTTTATTTCACCAAGAAAAGAACCTTCTGTTCTCCGTGCACATGCAAAGTATGTTCAAACTGTCACCCTGCTTCCAACCGATAACCTCTAGAAGCCATTGAACTCTAGGTTACTATTGCAGACTCATGCGTTCCCTGCAACAGTGCACCAGTGCCATTTTTCCCTTTATACAACCAAAACCAAGTATTACCCCTTTTCAACTAAGAAACCTTGTTTTCATACTAAACCTGAGCTAAATTGTAGTAAAAATTAAGTAATTTAGTGAAATTAAGTTGTTTGATAGTCTTAATACTCTCTAAGATGACCCAGTTCTCCACAGTTTCTAAAATTCCCTGCCCTCGTCCTTGAATCCACAAGAACCAAGGATGGACGCCCCAGTCTCCTTAAATTTCATGCCAGTTACCACTCCCCACAGAGATATAGACCATCTTCCCCCGGCTGACAAAGATTTTCAGATAAAATACCTCACCTTCGACAAAACTCCTCTGAAATTGTATTGTAGATACCAAGATAATTATTTGAACCATGTAGATAAGATAGGCCTTTGGGAATCAAACCTGCCCAAATATCAATTCCCTAGTGTTCATGTCTTCCCAGAAATCATTCACTACTATCATGCAAACTATGACCCTGTTCACCATCACTCTTGAATCCATAAATGAAATGTTACAGTTACAACCTAGTCAAGGTCTCACCCCCCTTACCATTGTTGATTTGCTTGAAAGATTCTCTAAGCTATCAAGTTCCAGAAGTAGCCAAATCCTCCAAACTTTCATTGTTGAAGAAAAGTGCATGCCAAAAGACCCCCTCCTTATGTGCCAGCTGTCTTTTCAGAGTTGGGCAAAGACATCACAACAATGATATCATGCATTTTAGGTTTTACCACTAATGAATATATAGATGAGATTGGTTTTGCCTACATGTCCAATTTTACCCCTGGTCAACCTCCTGTAGTCAAGTTTGATTATGCAAAATTCATCGCAGATAAAATGCATGATCAGTTTATGAGATTAGAAAATGAAAGAGTCTTCAAATATTCATCAGTCCTGTATCATTTGTTTTTCTACTACCAAAATGATAAGTTTCCCTTCTCTGTCCAAAAACTTGATACTAAAGGGAATCCTAGATCTGTCATCTTCTAGACCTCTCTGTTCCATAGGTCAAGCTCTTCTCGCTATCCATACACAGATTTTATTGACCTATTTGTACATCCAGTGACTACAATATTATTAGGAAGTCCCCCTCACAGAATCAGTGCATATATTAAGAGGGTTCTCCAACTGTCCAAACAATATAAAGTAGGGGATTGGTACTTGTACCAAAACCATACTGAAATCAGAATTTATGGGTGTGAGCTGCCTCCTTACAAATTACCTAGATATCTCCCCATGTGATTATTTGCTCTAGAGTACTACAGGAAAATGATCAATTCTAATGAGATTCACTTTGTCAAAACCAAGAAGAAGGCCCAGCTAAGAATAAAATATCATCTAGGCCCATTTATTTGCAATAATAGAGAAACAGGAAAGGAGGCAGATGAAATCCTCCAAATATTGAGATTAAAACAGAGTTTCATCTAAACCTATGACCCCCACAGCTTCATTTGTAGCAAAAGTCAGAAACATAAGCTATCTCCTTATATTCACCATAGGATCCCAGAAGTTGAACAATATGCCAATCAATCTGAATGGGTGGAAGGCACTCTAGTAGATCAAGATAGCACACAAGTTGCAGTTGACAATATATTGGTGGATTTAGAAAGAAGGCTTGATGAAGATTCGTTTGTACAGGTGCCAGGAGAAACTTCATCACAAAGGCAGTCATAGGACCACAGTGGACAGGCTTCACAGCAAGCAGGGCCATCAGGCCAACTAGAATCATCAAAACAACAGGAGTTGTTAGAAAACCAAGAAGAATCTGAACAACCAGAAATTTCAGAGGAGCTTGCTCAACTTGAAAAAATCATGAGTAATCCTCCTATTTTGCAGACTCCTCTCAATGAGGAAAGAAACCTTAAAAGAGACCAAGAAGAGGCCACTCCTTCTAACAGGCCTATAGATCAAACTTTTGCTAAAAGGCAAATGTTAAACCCATATGCAGAACAAGAGTACACTAAGGAAACAGCAAGCCAGATAGCGGAAGAAAGGACAGAAAGTGGGCACGCTATCCCCTCAGGAGGTTCACCATCCACCTCACAGTTCCAGGTATTGGAAAGACAACATATCACAAAGGTGTCTTCATTCAGAGCTCCTTAAGAACAGAGCCTGGATATTAAAGAAAAATATAAAGAAATCAAAGCAAGGAATGAAAGATTAAAACTACAAAGCTATGCCCATTATTTGAAGATGGGCCGAACAAACTAGACAAGGTTGATGTCAGCCTTTGATATAAAGGAAGGAATATGTAGATTGAGCTTCCTCAAGCCAACTGTGCAACAGCCAAGATCCATGGTTGATTATTTAAAAACTGATTTTGAAGTTTTGGCAAAGGATATTCATCCTATTGACCAAATAGAACTGCACAAACAAATTGGTGAGATGGTATATTCTACATTGACTAATAAGGCCATCATAGCACATCAATTGCAGAACTCATTGAATAATACCTCTGCACAGCTCCAACTGGAAAAAGCCTCCTCTCAGGCTAAAGACACCAAGATAAAAACTTTAGAAGATTTGGTGATAGAGTTGGGACATTGTCCCAACGATGTCAAAGCAGCAGAACAGTTGATTAAAAAGAAAAATGATGATATAGATGCATTGAAGAAGCAACTCAAGATCCCTCCTCGCCACCATCCTCAAACTGTAGAAGTTATAAAGAGGCAAAAAGAGGAAGAACTTATGGACCTAGTTCTTAAGTTAAAATATCAGTTAAAAGAAACTGAGAAGGAATTGGAGAAAGCAATACAGTCTAAGCAGAGTGAGCTGGCCACTACTCCTCAGACTATCATACCTACAGTTTCTACGGCAGTACCCTCCACTCTGGCAACTTCCTTGGTGCCAACATTTCCATCAGTGACAGCATTACCAGTAGCAGAGACTATTTCAACCACAGGTACATCAACCAGTGCAGGGACATCAGCAGAAAAAAATAGATGAAATGATTCAAGCCATGGAACAAATGAGTATACATGCCACAGAATTGAAAAAGAGCAGAGAACAAATGGCAAGTTTGGAAACAGACTACGAGCTCGCACAAATTGATAATAGAGAAGAATAATGAAAAAAAAAAAGGATGGAGGAAAGAATCAGAGTCCTAGACAAGGATTTGACATTAGAAAAACCATTGGGAGACATGAAAAATATATTGTGGGCCAATATCATTGATTCCATCAATGATATTTGGCCTTCTATCCAGGTAATCTTTGAACAGACTAAATTAATGAAAGTAGCTATGGAAGCTATACAAAAGACTAAAGAACAACTTGGAGATAAACCTGAAGAGGCAAATTAGTTAATTGATCTTTTAAACAGAAGAAACAGGTACCAGCTGGACAAGTTAGAGATTGAGGATAGAACAGCTACTATTATTGAAATAAAGAAAGTTCTTACTAAAAGGAACTTAATGCTTAATTTAGAGAAAAGGTGTCAGAGTATTCAGGCAAACATAGATAGCTTCATGTTGAAATATGGAATTTTAAAAGAGAAAGGCCTTCCTAGCCCAATGGTTATACATGACAAGTTAATGACACAGGAAGACTATATCGAAAGATTAGATAAACAGGCCAAGAGTCAAGCAAGTTCTTCAAGAGTAAAAGCATTACCTACAGGAAAGGTACTTTATGATGGTCTGGAGAATCTATTCTACATAGAGCATTAATTAAAACATCTATTCACCCGCAAGCCCAATTTTTCTAAGTACACAAAAGCTGATGAAGTTTACAGGAAGATGATTAGGGTGAAATTACCAGATAACGAATGGTGAACTAGTTTGACTGACTTACTGGAGTAAAAAATGTTTACTATGGTAAAGTCTGGTAATACAGGATGAAAGGATGAAACAACACAGGTAAAGAGTATTAGTAGGTGAAGGTAAGAGTGAATCCAGCACATAACTACCAAGGCAACTGCAAGAGCCAAATCCGAGTTCCAGTATCCAGCACATTCACAAATAAAGGGACAACAAACAATCTGTTTTCCATCTGTCTCTATCTTCGTGTTGTAGATATTTTTTGTTTCCTAGATTAATTCTCATATAGTTATGAGATATTTTGTATCAAATTTTGTATAAATACTTCACAAGTTGAAGTAATTAGTGTAGATTAAAAAAGCATTTCTGTAGACTTTTTGTTTTGAGCTAAAGGAGCGATTGTAATCAAGGTTGGACTGGTTTACTGGATTAAATAAAGCTGAGGACATTTCACTCGATTCATGTGCATTGTGGGAAACAAATAAGTATCATTTATCTGAGTTTGATTATTGTTTTCCTTTATGTTATGAAATATCATATGTGTTTCTTATAATTCTTAAAAGCAAACAAGGAATAATATCATCAGAATTAGCTTAAGTGCTCTATGTTTTAACTTTTTTCTTCTTTAATGTTTTCCACTAAATTGCTTAAGTCTGTGAATTCTTAGTTGCTCCCTTATTTCAGTAATTCATTCCCTTTATTGGCCCCTAGTACAGGATTCTTAATTGCCCTTGCTATTTGCCAATCCTCCCTTCTTCATCTTAATCCCTGTCAAGGATTCTTCATTGCCTTTGGCCTTGGTTAAGATTTTCATCCATTGAGACCTTCATATTTGTTCTTGGTGTGCTATCTTGCCTTGTGAAATCTTACCTTGGTGATTAATCAAATCATGTTAAACCTTTCCTACTTGACTCCATAGCCCAATGGCCTGAATACCTACTCTGCCCATCTATTTCCTTAATTCCACCAAACAAATCAAAACAAATTCCTTAAGCATTAATAACTAGCCTAATATCATATCAAAACAAAGTTAAATCTTAAAGAGAGAGCCCTCTCTGGACTTAGGTTGGCTAGAGCCTGAGTCTAAAAGATTGGTTTATGGTTACCTCAGACTATTCCTTCTTTAATAACTTCTAAGGAAAAAAACCTGAGTGATAACATAGTGGCAACCATACTGGGGATTCAAAACCCTCAGTTTTTATAAACCTTTGAGGAATTCAAATTTTTATTCATAAGCATCTTAAAGGGTTATTAGAAGTTATTAAAAGTTCACAAAAAACTAAAACAAATATCAAAAGCTCGAAATTTGGCTTCAGGGAGAACTCCCTATACCAGGGCCAACCCTGATCCAAATCCTCCCCTTGTATTTGAAAATCCCAACCTTATTCTGAGAATAATCAGAAGACAAGAAAGTTCAATAAGCCCTAGACTTGTTTTTAGATCCCATTCATGCCCTGTTGAGTGGTTGTTCCTTGAAGACCTCCCTTTTGACGAGTATTTTGGCCTCTCTTTGTTTAGAACCACATATGATAGTGAATTGCTGTACCTAGTCCCAGATCCAAAATTCCTCAGAGAACTTGAAATCCAACGAGCCAATTTGTTAATTGATCAAAGTCTACTGAACTCCCCTCAAACACCCCTTACCACTGATAGACACCCTGAGCTTTCTGAAACAGCGTCAACATCTTTTAGCTCATCATCTTTTCTCCACATCACTGAAGATCATCCCTCATCTCCATTCATACCTTCACTCCCTCATCAACCTATCACTACCCCTCAAACACCAGTTACCCCTGTTACATCAACTCCCCTTGTTGTTCCAAATCCCCCAGTTACCCCAACACCTATTCTCAATCATGTACAACTTAGAGCTATGGCACTCAAATATGCCCCCCTTCTAATGCCTGCTCCTCAAGGTGCCTTACCAGCAGATTATTAAAGTAAAATCACTTCATTTGATGGCATTGGAACTTACACAGCTCAGCAGCACACTAAGAAAATGACAGATTATTTTGAACTACATGAGATTGACATAGGAGATGTCCAAATGAGAATCTTTGTCCAAAGTCTAGCTGGAGAAGTGAGAACATGGTTTAGAGCTTTGCCCCCTCAGAGCATAGATAGTTTAGAAGTCCTTTACCAATAGTTCTTAAATAGGTGGGAGAAGAAGAAGAACCCCCTTCAAATTCTATCTAAATATGAAAATCTTAAAAGAGGACCAAACGAAATTGTTCAGGACTATTGTACCAAGTTTAACAATGTGTATAATGTAATCCCACTTGACCTTAGGCCTCCACTTGGTTTAGCCCTGATTAAATTTCCAGACAGATTTGATACATATATGGCTTTTCAACTTAGAGAAAGGAACCCCCTACACTTGAAGATATGCAAAGTGTAGTTGTTAGCGTAGAAGCTAATATGTTGTCCAAAAGGGCTAGAGTTAGAAATGAGAGAAGAGCACCATTGAAAGATGAATCTTCACCCTTCGATCAAAAAATGGATGCTTTAGCTAAAGGAATGGAAAGGTTGATGGATAGAATAGAAGTCGTTAAAAGGAAACCTCACTGGGATAACCAACAAGCTAATCCAGTGAGGAATCCAAACTTTAGGAAAAACCAGAACCAAAACACTGGTAAAAATGGTCCTGGTCAGAACATTAGGCCACCTTTCCAAGAGAATTATGCTAAGACTTCCCACCAAGAAGACCCTGAGATAGACACTCAGATCAACTGTATGGGTTTAGATAATGAAGAAACTGTTTTTCTAACTCGGGATGATCAAGAATTATATATGCTTCAACAGTTACAAACCCAAATGGGAGAATCCTTCGACTATAAGCAAGGGTATGACTTTGCTATTTTCGAGGTTCATAAACAATATAACTTAAGAAGTAAGAAAAACACTGATGTTTTTTATCAGAATAAACAAGAAATACCTAACCAGCCTAAGAAAGCTACAAAACAGAATCCTCAAGTTACAAAAACTTTACAAATCCTTTCTAGACCACATCAAAATCCTCCTAATCCCACTACTGAAGATGTAACAGATAACCAGCCTTCTAATGAGCAGCCTTCCACTTCAGTCCCCCTCAAAGGAATAGTGGAACAACCCCCAGAAATTATATTAGAAAATCCAATTGAAAATACTTCTAACAATGAGAAAGAAAAACATACTACTCAAAACTTTGGCTCTAAAATTCCAAATATTCAAACAGAAAATCCTCTCTGCCTTTCAATTTGGGAGTAGAGGTGGCCAAACTCAAAATTTTAGTACCTTTGACAAAATTGGTTAAACATGAAACTTACAGATCTCAAATTAGTAAATCTCTGAACTTTGTTGAAAATGAAGATTTTGTGAATTTATTTGATGACCAGCCTGAGTTAATTTTCGGACCAGATGTTAATGGAAAGCCAGTTGAAGGAGGGGTACCACCCTTCTACATCAGCCTTAACATCCACGATAAAATCCTACACAATGCCATGCTTGACTTTGGAGCCTCACATAATCTTATGCTTAAGTCTGTAATGGAAAAGCTTAACTTGGATATCACTAGGCCTTATAAGGATCTCTTTTCCTTTGATTCAAGCCAAGTTAAATGCTTAGGTCTCATAAAATATTTTTGTGTCTCCCTAGTTCAATACCCTGCTAAGACAATACTTATGGACATAGTTGTTGTTGACATACCACCCAAGTATGTCATGTTGTTGTCTAGATCTTGGGGTGCCAAACTCCAGGGATCTCTACTACTAGACATGTCCTATGCTACCATATCAGTCTTTGGACACCCCAAGAAGCTGTATCAAGAAACTTTGATGAAGTATGTAGTGAGTTCCCAGGAGAGACTTCAGAATTTTCCCATATATTCAATACATTATGATATAGATTCCTTCATACTTTACAATGATGAGAACAATCAAGAAGATACTTCAAGTATTATAACAGCAGAACCAAAAGAAATTGAAATATTAAAGGAAAATCAAAATGTCCAAATTCATGAAACATCAGATAAGAAAGATGATCTAGATACCTTAGTAAAAAAGGATTCCACTACCCCAGATGAAAATTATAAGCATGAAATCTTGTGGCATCTTGAATTTGATGGGTCAGTTAACAAACTAGGTGCGGGAGTTGGTGTATGGGTTTACAACTTAGAAAACGATCATGCGGAGGGCCATGCCTACAGACTAAACTTTAAATGTACAAACAACATGGTCGAGTATGAAGCACTTATGTTAGGACTGAAACTGGTTAAAAGGTTAGGAGCCATCAGAGTCTCTATCATGGGAGATTCTAAGTTAGTGATCAAACAAATTAAAGCTATTTACATGACCAAGGATCCTAGGCTAGGATTTTATAGAGGAACAGTAATAGAAATACTAAATACCTTTTTAGAAACCAAACTTGTTGTTATCCCCAGAAAACACAACATGCAAGCTCACAGCTTAGCCATGTTTGCTAGTACTTGTAAGCTGCCTTTTGAGCCCAACCATTAGTATACTGCTGAGGTTAGGCATAGACCTGTAATTCCTAATAATTTAAAGAACTGGCAAATATTTGAGAATGATCAACAAATTAACAATTTTTTAACTTTAAACAATGAATTTGTAAATACCAATATAGACATAGACATAGCAGTAGATTTTGATTGCTCTCATAAAGTAGAAATTAACAAACTAGAAGATGACCAGATAGATAGATTGCATCCCACAAAGTTTAAAAAATCTGATATTCGAAACCTGAAACAAATGGATTGATGAAGTCATTGACGACGAAACTGAATTCATAAACCTTAAGGATAATTTTCTACCCAAAGGATTAACCCCTTTGGAGGACTTATTTGATTCAAACGATATTCCCAAAAAGCCTAAAATGGAACCTTTGAAGTCAGACATTGAGAAATGTAATATAGGATCTGAAGAGAATCCCAAACTAATAAAGCTGTCAAAATCATTACCTCCCAATGAAAAACTTAAATATGTGGAACTACTAAAAGAATTTCAAGATGTTTTTTCCTGGAGTTATGAGGACCTGAAATCTTATGATACTAGCATAATACAACACACTATTCCATTGAAAGGAGATCAAAATCCCTTTAGACAGAAGCTTAGAAGAATTAACCCTATTCTACTACCTTCTATTGAAAAGGAGATTAAGAGAATGTATGAAGCTAGGATTATTGCACCTATTAGGTTCTCTAACTAGGTTTCCAACTTGGTACCCACTAGAAAGAAAACGGGCGAAATTAGGTTGTGTGTTGATCTTAGAAATTTGAATAAAGTTTCACTTAAAGATAACTATCCTCTTCCAAAAATGGATCACATATTACAGAGGGTAGTGGGTTCCTTTAGAATCTCACTGCTAGATGGTTTCTCTTGTTATAACTAAATCCTAGTCCACTAAGATGATCAAACAAAGATTGCATTCACAACCCCATGGGGCACTTTCATGTATGTGAAAATTCCTTTTGGGTTAAGAAATGCAGGGGCCACCTTTCAAAGAGCAATGGACATAGCCTTTGCCAAATAAATCCATGACTTCCTGGTAATTTACCTAGATGACCTCACAGTATTCTCTAAATCAGATCAACAACACCTGGATCATCTTAGGCAGGTCTTTATTAAATTAAGGAAATATGGAATTTCTCTCAATCCTAAAAAATCTTTATTTGGGTTGGAAGAAGGGAAATTGTTAGGCCACATTATCTCCAAAGATGGTATCAGGATTGACCCAACAAGAATTGGATATATTTTGCAGATACCCCATCCCAGGAATATCAAAGAACTTCAAGCATTTCTAGGGAAGATAAACTTTTTGAGGAGATT
>APFE030951387.1:0-21824 GCA_000404065.3 Pinus taeda | reverse complement strand
TGTTGGGCCTCAAACCTGCACTCATTTACCCATCCTCCAAACAGCCTTTTCCTACTCATTTCCTTCTTTTGTCATCATTTCCTTCATCAACTTGTTCAATTCATTGCATTATAGGACTTTTTAACATGATTTGCTAATTGTGCTAATGATTGAATGTTGGTTTAGATTTTTGGTTCAAGTGCTGCAATTTTGCAGCTGATACAGGGTTTCCGCAGCCGATCTCTGATTCCGCAGCCAATCCCAGATTCCACAGCCATTTTCTTGTTTGCTATGATCCAGGTGTCCTCCAGAGGAAAGAGCCACATGGGCAAGTTTGTATGACTGTGTACATGGTGCGTGTGCTGTCAGCTCAGCCAAACTGGCCGTCTACGCCCCTGGTCAACATGGAGGTAACTCTGGTCAAACGGCAAGGTTGCAAATGGTGGCACGGCTTTGCGTGTTCAGGTGGAGCACGAAAGTCACAGCTGGCCTCTTCTTTAGCCACGAAGACTGTAGGGGACAAGAATCCAACAACGGATTTATTAACCATGATGACCGTTCCCTAAATCCGTGCACAGTGCTGCTGAACGTGTCTTTTGCATAGCTTTTAGTTAGCTTAGTTTACACACAGAACAGTTTGTGTTCCTGCTATAAATAAAGCATTTCTACACGCTGATTAGTTATTTTTTGGAAGTTAGTCTTTTGCTGTTGTAAACTCTCTTTCAAGACTCTTTTACATAGCATTTACGCTCCCCACTGTATTTTGTTATGTGCTGATTTAATACCAAGAAGACAGTTCTGTTCTTACCTGCATAGCTGATCTTTTAATTGGTTGAAGTGGATGGAGGGCCCCTATCTGCTACAACCATTGTACAGTAGCTTTTAAATTTGCTTTCCTGCATTCCTTTTTCTCTAATTCACCATGTATATTAATGTACAGTTTGAATCATGCTGCTTTACGTTTCTGTACTTTTCATGACTGATCAATGTGTGTTTTTACAGCTTTGTTAGGAGCCCGGGACAGTGTGCTTTTCCTTCTTTCTAACACTAGTGGCATCTGAAGTTGTCTTATCTAAACTGCTGACTTTCACTTTGATTTTCATTAGTTTCCTTGCTTAGTTAGTTTCCTTGCCTAGTTTACTTTATCAAGTTTTGTCAAGTTGCTAATCTCTTGATGGTTCTTTTTATCATGATTCACTAACTTTTATGGGACCAAAACATCATTTAATTGCAGCTTGGTTTATTTAGTTTTAGACTCATATTGCTAATTCACTCCTAACTCTTTTTCACATGATCAATTTAGCTAAAGGCAGAATGTTAAGGGAGAATTAAGTAGTGTGATTTGTCACTTAATTTTTGCATTGCTTTAGATTCAATAGAGGAGTTAGAGTAGTGTTCTTACTTTCAGCTGAGTTAATGTAGATGTCATTTTCATTCTTATCAGTAGTAAAGGTATTGGACTAGTGCCATTGGTCATTTTGTTTGATGCTTTACTTTCATTCGAAGCTTTAATTCCATTCCAAGTTATTGTTCTCTTTAAAATTCAAGAAGCATTTAGAAATCGCCACATACACACACATTCATTCACTTGTTTATAACTTCATCACATCACATTAGGAAGATAAGTTAGACATAAACTAAAAACGACAAAAATAATTAGGAAAGGTTGCTTAAGTATATATTGTACACTTCACTTCATCAGCTTACGAGCCCCGGGTTGACAATTTATGATAGCAATTTAGACAACACTAAATTGACCAAACAGTTATATGAAAAGTTAATAACAACATTGTTGAGTTCAACAATAGCTTGAACAAGTGATATATTTAGTTGTATGATTCGTGCATCAATTTTATCCCATTTAGCATTAATTTTCTTGGTGACAGATAATGACCTGACATTCGCAGATGCACCAAAATCATCTAAACAATTGTGGACATTATAATTAAAGATTTCAAAATTTGAAATAAATGGAGGGTAAAGGGTGTTAGAATTCAAATTGAAAATATTTACTATATATTTGATAATATCGCGTGAGTGACCAAACATTACCTAAGAAGCATAAAATTTTTTACCTATCGAAGAGTGTGATGAGAGTGACTAGATAATTATGTTTGGCTGGCCCACTATCTTTGCAAGATCAAAGATTAAAATGTTGTATCAAGTTATTTTCATGTTGTCTACAATATCGTAATTAATACTTTCCTTCTTAATGGTTTGTTCTAACAGATCTGGTGGCATAGCTTTACTTGACATTTTAGGAGTGATTGACTTGTTTTTACTATTGGTGGAAGTGTTCTTGGAAGAAGGAGCACCTCCATAATTATTCTAAGAATTTTGAGTTACATTAGAAGGTGATAGAATTATTTAGAACAACTCCTGCTTAGAAACAAGTCTATTTCTCCTCAAATTATAACAGTGAGTTGCTTGTTGGGGAGGAGCTTCACTCACTAACAGTTCATCAACACTCTGCTTATCAACGTTTTATATAACATTAAACATATTCACTGAGTGTCTAGCACCTAAAATTTCTTCAATCGCGACATGTTAATTCTCTTCTTCAATCTACTAGGGTTGTTCCAACGCTAACAAGCTATCAACCATATTAGTTGTTGGGATAGTGTCCCCAAGGTTAATTTTGGGATAGTTTAACCAATTTTTGAGAAGAATTTTGTAAAGAATGTAAAGTCTCTGCAAAATATGGAAGAGGAGCGTGTAACTAAGTAGGAGTCAAAGGGGCTTTATCGCCTTGTTTGGGTAAGTAATAGGTCGATTTTGAGACTCACCCATGGTCCGTGGACCATGGTATGGTATTGAAAAGGCTATATATATTTGATTCATAGTCATTCTAAGGATGAATCTAAGATAGAATATTATTTTTTTGGGCAAGTTCTAAGGTAGGAAACCTCTATTTCTTGTACTTAGATGAAAGAGGAAGGCTCTTGCACCTGAGTGCGCAAATACCTTGGCAAGTCCACAGCTAAGTTCACGGGCCCCTGCAAAGCTGGTTGTGTAGGGTGAAAGAGTCTGTAAAGTTGAACGCTAAATATAATAAAGACTGGTTTTGGAACAATCATCTTGCCTCTGGGTTTTATTCTTAATTCTGTTCAAGTTATGAATTATGTCTTAATGATCTGTTTTCTACAAAATGAAGTATAATTGTCGTGCGAGTCTATTGAATCTTTAATATCAATGCATGAACTAAGTAGTAATCTGTTTTCACCAAGATAAAGGTTAAATCTGTTATGGTTTCTATTTAATCGGGTATATCTGTGCAAACACAAATCTAGGGTTACTCTTTAATGCATGAAAGTGGACAATTTTCTTCTTCTTGGTCTATAATGTCTGATCACAGACCTTCATGAAGGTTTAAGAGCCATTTTATTAGAGTTGCAGTAGTAGAACATAAAAGGATACAGATTTGCGCAAAGAACGATCAGAGCTACGTGGGCTTAAGATCATTTATCACATAGTTTCTAGATGCAAAAGTCTGGTCTTAGCATCCCCCAATACTACTTCGGGTGAGACTCCAGCTTGCGCTATGTAGGTTGTTGTCAAAAGGGCTAGCAGGTAGGGTTTTGTTGGTTGGCACGAAAAACGCTGAACTTGGGTCATGCCACCTTAAGCCAAAAAATGGTTCCATTGTCAGGAGCGAGATCTATGTAAGAGATGTATGATAAATGGTTTCCTACGAAGAAAGCGATTGAAAAGTGGATTGATCGAAACGTGCACACGCTCATGGCTCAAGAGAATAGGGGTTGCAAATTATCCAAGGAGCAGTGGTTGTAGATATTTTTGTACACAGACAATACTGATGCGTTCTTCTATTTTTTCCCTGACGAGCTACATGAGTGGTTGTCTAAATTGACCGATAGTCAAGGGACGTCGAGGCTTGGTGACCCAATAGTGTGGACTCCTAAACTGGTGCGATGTCTAGAGGAAGTAGGCAGTGATATTGCAGAGGTTGTGGATCATTGGATTGATCTCACACTGGGAAGTTTTGTGATATATTTCACAATCGATAGAAATATCTGCTATAGTGAAGCAGAACAAAGGCTCTTTAAAGGACTGTGAGGTAAGTACTTGAATTCATTAAAGACTTGGATTAAAATGTTGTTATTCGAAAAGAGGGTTATACAGTTACCTTGATGTTTGGGGCTATGTGAAGTGGGAGATTCTTTATAAGACACGAAGGGTCTAGCTTAGAGTACAGTCCGCTCATTAAACCCCCTTCAAGTGACGATGACGGAATGGTGCTGACTATGTCGCGAAGTGCAGTTCAATTAATTACACAGTGTATCCCGAGGATGCCTCTTCCATCCACTCCATCTCCACCTCCACCTCATACACCTTCACCCCCTCCGCCTCCACTTGCACCATTTAACATGGAAAACAGGATGAAGATACCGATTTTTAGAGGAGTAGGGAGCAAAGGTCTCAAACAGTTCTACTTTGTTGCAAGAGCTATATTGTTATAGCTCCATTTACCACCTTTAGTACTTGTGATACTTGGTTTATGGCCTAGGGCAACCCCTCCTTCTAGACTTGGTCCAAATATTTTAAAAACAGTGTTTTATTCCCTGTATGCTACTTTGCCTTGAGATAAAGGTGTGTACATGTGGGTTAGTCAATACCCAACTCACATATATGTGTTAAAACACTTTAAAAAATTAAATTTCCTTAATTATGGGTGGCTTTCATGGGTTTTACCTATTGTTTACCTCCTACTGCTCGTGGCCCAACTGTTACCCAACAAAAAAACTAATTGGGAGACGTATAAATAGACTTATATGGGAAGGCCTAAAGGAAGGAAAAAGAGATAGGATTACTATATTGAGTATCCCTGACTGAGTCTGAAGTATCCCTGTGCTTCAAGCACTTCCCCAAGTTTTAGGAAACCCTTTTTTCCTTGAGTGTTGATATTCCCCTACTTGCTTGAGATATCATGGTATTGGTTATGGAGGGAGGCTGTTGAAGACTGGGACTGGACGGATCTGGGGGACAGTTCCACTTGGAATTGGAAGAAGAAGACTCAGGTGAACTCTTTCCATGTTAGTTATAGCTTTCTACAATAAAAAGAAACGTTGTCTTGTTCCTGAGATTGAATTTGTTTATGCAATAGATACTATTGTAATTCATGTATGAATGTTATTTTGATGTATAACTAACCATTTTCTTACATGATATAAAGTTGATTTCATTAAAATGCTTTATCTATATGCTGCTATGTATGTTCGAATTGGTTGATTTGCAGATTCAAAGATCATCAGGAGTTGCAAAGGGTCTGAACCTTGTTGGAACTACCCAAACGAAGGACATCCGGGTATGGTCGCTATCGCATAGTTTGTTTATATAAGCATGTTGCCTAAGTTGTATGTGTGTTTCTTACTATAGTTTTCTCTTGCTCTGTTGGGGTTCCGACCCAAAACCCTAAGGTACTTATTCCGTAACAGAATTGGTGACTCCACTAGGGATAACAATCTTATCATTCCTATTTTAGGTTTTTCAGTGTCAATCAGGGCTCGGTTCTTGGTTTGCTTGTTGTGACAGTATTGTTTGGTCCAGTAGAAACTCATACCTTAAGTCTGATATTTTTGATCTGGCTTTGTTTTTATTTTTTCTTGCAAAACTCAATATATGCACTTTAGTTTGTTTACAATAGTGTACAGACGCTAGTTTCTGTGAAGTGAACCTACGTATATGTGAGTTTCCTTTATCGTAAGCACGTGTACATGCTCCTATGCTTGAACACACTTGCATATACCCCTTTTTACATGCTTTTTTCAAACCTCTCTATCCAAAAAGATTTGTTTCTCGGTCTGTTTGGTTTCTAAGTGGTCAATCTCTATCTTTAGAATTTTATTATTTAGTGAGCTTACTGTTTGGAATCCTCTTCCACTTTGAAAAGTTTTTGGCCTAAGTTTCCTTTTGAGTGAGTTTTATGATTTGTGTTTTGACACACAAGACTTCTTGCAGAGGTTCTTGATTGTTCTAGTCCTCCAGAATAGTAGATTGTTTTCAATCTTAGTGTCAAGCTCTATTATTGGTTTACTTGCTTTGTTTTCCATCATTTTGTGGCCTTACACCTTTTCTTTCTTTTTGAAGGTGTCTTTTTGACGAATTTGAAAGTGTTTCTTTCTTGAAGTTTTGGTTAGTTTGTCAAATCTCTACGCTGCCTTTTGAGTCGTTTAGTGCAAGTTGAAGCATTTTTTGTTCAAGTTGTCATTCATTGCTGAATTTGTGACTTGCAAAGTTTCCTTGTGCTCTTCTTTTGGTATTTGAGTCTTTGGTGGCATTTTGAGTGCTTTCGAAAGGTTGTTTGCATTCCTTTTTGAAAAAGAAAAGTTCTTAAAAAACATTGTTTTTGTCTTCTTTTTCCCAGTTTGATTTTGGTTTCTTTTGATTTTTTTTTAAAAGTGAATTATGATCGTTTTGATTTTCCCTTCTTGTTTGGAGAAGATTTTGTATTTAAAATTTGTATTGTTTTCAAACACTTAAGTTGGCTTATTAAAGTTATAAACAATTACTTTCGTTCTTTTTAGAGCAATCTAGGATATTGCATCTTCATCTACACCTTGCATTAGGGTAGTTTTGCATTATTAAAGCATCAATACTCTTTTTAGTTTTTGTGAGTGTGAAGTGTGCTTTAAGAAAAGAAAATAATTTTTTTTTCTTTATAGATGTCTCTTAGAACCCAAGTAGAAATTTCTCTTCATCGAAGAACAAATGATTGCATTCATATAAGTTAGTTTTTCATTAATTTCTTTTGTGTCATACAAACACCATCAATTTCATTTCCATTTATCTCTTTGAATTAAAAGAACAGTCATTAAAAATCAAGTGCTTCATAAAATAAACTAGAACTTTTTGTATTGTCATCGGAATACACCAACAATTTTTGGTTTATTTAGGGCCTTAGATTAGGCGAGAGGAGAGTAAACTCTCCAAGGCTGCTCTAAATTGTAAAACATAGAAGTTTGATTAAAGAGAGAAATCCAATAGTGTTAGGGAGACTAGGAAAGCTTTGTGACAGGGAGTTAAGCACGAGGGTTTGTGAAGATAAGGACCAAAGAAACCCCCTCTCTTACTTGTCAGATCCTACCTCACGACTGTTCCACTTGGCTTCTAATATGAGTTAGTGTCCATAGTAGCCTATCCTAGGGATCCACATAGGTGGTTGTAGAGGGGAATCTTGTGGCATCTGAGGTTGACGTTGCATCACATTCAACAGTACTTCTAGAGGGCACCCTTGTGAAGCTTGGGGGCTTGCACTGGCAAAAGCTGTTGTCTAGAGGTTAGCGTAACTACCTCTGATACCTTCGCTAGTAGGCTTGGGGCGTAATTACCCCAGTCTATTTTCAGAAGGCCCTTATTATTAACTTTCTTGTATTTTGGTGTCCGGTCCTAATCACCCAGAGTGGAAATACTTGGAAGTTGTTTGATTGCCGAATATTTTTAGGGACATTTTAGTGAGTGTTGTGTGCTCCTAGTCAGCCTAGCATTAATTTTCTTGAGTCTTTAAGTATATTTTATAAAAATAATTCAAAGTGGTTTACCGACCATCTCGACGGTCTCAGAGACTTCGTGGTCTTTCACCTACGAGTCCAGAGCCTTCTCCTAGAAGGTGTAGGAGCGATTCTGCCAGTGGTTTTCAACCAATGGCAGCAGACCCATTAGTTCACAAGATAGACCTAATCCTAGCATAGAGTTAGAGAGGAACACACCAGTTCTTTCTCGAGTACTCTTCCAGTCGGAAGATAGTATTGAAGTAGAAGAGCTTTCAGAGTCGGTTGCGGTTCCGAATTCTCCTCTCCCTCTTGATCATCCAGAGGTATTATTATACGTTAGGACTCCAAATCACAGGCCTTCGAGCCCAGGTCCACACACATCTATCCCTTTGATGACCATTGTTGGAAGCATGGTATCTACGATGAGTGTTGCGAGCATGTATACTCCCATATCTGTGTAGGGGGGAGGAACTATTTCCATCCCTTCTAACACACCCAGCACATCTATATTTGGGTCTACTTCCATTCCATCGATAAGTGGAAGTTCTCAACCTAATGCATCTAGTTTTGGATTTTTCCCTTTTCGAATCCCCTCTCAAGGTATTCCTTCGGTTCCTCTGAATATACCATTAACCACCACTACATCCATGATGAGTGGATCGACTTCTCTTCAAGGTTTCCCATTTGGAAGTGGTCATATACCACATTCCAATTTGACTGTAGGGCCAATGCCTTTTCCTTTTACAAGTCAAGGTACTAACCCCTTTCAGAGTTGGACAAAACCTACTTTTAGTGGGTTAGGAGCCGAGAATCAATTTTTTGGCCAACAAGGTAATGTATTGTATTCCTCGGTTAATTCATTTCAAGTTTTTCACCCTTTTCTAATGCTTGGAACCCTTATCAGAGGTTGTTAGCTCC
This sequence comes from Pinus taeda, assembly GCA_000404065.3. NCBI lineage: Eukaryota > Viridiplantae > Streptophyta > Pinopsida > Pinales > Pinaceae > Pinus > Pinus taeda. Next base: position 13,419 of record APFE030951387.1, on the reverse strand, counting down.
TTTCAATACTTCGTTAGTGGGTAACTTCACCAGTTATGGAGGATTTTTAGCAGGAGTTGGTTAAAATCTTTTTTGCTGGACCACAAGGATCACCCTTTGGTTCAATAGGTTCTACAAGTTACTTCGAGCAACCTGGTGCCTTTCAAAATCCAGGTCATTCTTTTCAGACTTATGGGAACCCCGCCCAGTCTGAATGGAATTCCCAAGGTCCTCCATGACTTCCTTTTCTGGCCACACTTAATCTACCAGACTTGACTAAATTGACGAATGATCCAATTAGGTACAATCCTGCTTGGCCTCCAGTCCCAACTAAACTTCCATAGGATATTCCAAAATTCGAAGGGAAGAATGGTGAAGACCCGGGCGACCGTGTGACCACGTTCCACTTATGGTGCTCATTCAACTCCCTGATCAATGATTTGATCAGGTTGAGGTTATTTCAGTGCACTTTAATTGGGAATGCGGCCAAATGGAATATAGAGCTGCCAGAGGGCACCTTTACTTCTTTCGCCGATTTGGCTAATATTTTCATCAACCATTTTCAGATGCCTGTCCGCTATGATGCCAGAACTGATCTTTTGGCCTATTTTCATCAAGACACGGCAACCCACATTTCTGACCATATTCAGGAATGGAGATAGAGAAAGAGGCTTATCAAAGCTGAAATTCCACCAGAGTTTTGTCTCGAATGGTTTCTCAAATTGTTACAACCCAAGATCTCCAAGGATGTTTCTCTTTCTAGTGTTTGTTTGGAAGAGAAGGTTATTTTTCGAGCCCAGCAGCTAGAACTGATATATTCTCAGTTTGGGACTCTTAAGAAAATCCTACCCGACGCTCCTAGATCCAAGGTTGATTTAGCCAAACTGAAGTCGAGCCCTCATGCTGATGGTATAGTTGGATCAATTGACGCAAATACGGTGAACCTATTGAACCAATTGTAGAATTTGTCTCTACAAACTACTTATTCTAACCAGGTTGCAGTGTCTACTCCTTCGCCTTCCCAACCTACTCCCATAAACGTCATCCATGCCTCTAACCCCAAAGGAAATCAACAATCCAATGGGAAGAAGAAAGGATGAGATAAAAAGAAGAATCAGGAAGGGAAGGGTAATGTGAACAAGCTCGACAATGGTGCTAGTGAGGGTAGAAAAGAGTCCAAAAAGAAGGTTAAATTTCCATGCAAGTTATGCAATGGAGATCATTTGAGTCACCTCTGCCCAAAGATTCAGGATGCTCAATGCTTGTTAGTGCAGCAAGGGTCCTCTAGCTCCCAGGCTGTCCTGACTAACCCTTTTCCCCAAGGGAAATTACTCACTAGCATGAACTCAAACCCTGGTACCTCCGTAGGGGGAAACCAGGAAGGGGAAAATGCCTCAAATGTCTTTCTGATGGGTTCTCATGTCGATTATGGTGAAATGGGAACATCTAAGGGTAAATATATTCCTGAAACCATAGACCCACTTCATATTGAGCGACCCTCTGCTGAGTCTACACCTCGGATACTAAAAGGTTCTACTAAGCATGCGACTATTAATCCTAATGCTAGGGTAGCCCAGAACTACTTGATTGTAGAAGAACTGGCTCAAAGTCCTTGTGCTATGTCTACATTGGAGGTACTCCAGTCGTGTCCTACTCAAAGAAGTTCCTTGCTTTTGGCAATCAGGGTAGTGGATCCAAAAAATTCTTTAGTGCTCACTTTTGATATGCTCAATGTCAAATAGAGACTTCCCAATCAGAAGGGCTCGATAGGTAGGAAGAGGGGATGGTCCAACCGAATGAATCAGTTGTACCGCCTTATTATTAGGATTCTGTATCGATTGAGCAGGCAGTTGAGGTGGTTTGAATGGTGGTGGAAAAGGAAATGGTGGCAATAATTGACTTTGCTGAGGTAGAGAGGGAAAATATTGTTGTGACATATGATGTGGTGCATAGGAAGGAGGATACGATGGCATCTAAGAAGGATAGGAATGATATGAATGGTTTCTCCCTCTCCATCCTTGTTGCCAAGGTTGAGAAGATTGTCCATGATGAAAATGATTCCCATTCTTCCAATGTTGAGAGTGATTATTATTATTATTATTATTATTATAGGAATATGTAGGTGCATTATAGCCATAAAAAAGTGGTTCAAGAGCCATACCTACACTTACTTGTGGCCAGTTTCTTCGTGCTCCCATGGCATGTAATGTCTCAGGTTCGAAATGATCTCCTTCAAGTATAATGTTTAATCCAGGTATGGAGAGGCACTCCTCGGTGGCATGGTTCTTTGCACAAATCACGCATTTATTAGCATGTTTCATATCACCAGGACATTCTCTTAAAGGATGCTTTTTTCTACACTTTGGACAAAAAATAGACAATGACTCTTGTTATTTTTCTAAGTTTTACTGAAATTTCAAAGACTCTATTTTTTTGCTAACAATATTCATTATTTCAATTTTCATGTTGTCCATTTTATTCTCCAAGCCAATGATCATACCATCTGTAGATCCGAGTTTGTTAGTTTTGCTTCGACCTCCTCTAGTGGATCTAGATTGATTTCTGGAGAACTTCCTGGACAAGTCACAAATTTGTTCAAAAGTCTTCTAAGCAATGTCTCCTTGTCCTAACAAATTTATATAATGTCTAGAATCCTCAGTAAGTCCTCGTAGGAATAAGGTTCGAATAGTAATTAAATCAAATTTGTGTTTGGACCTTTGGAGTATATACAAAAATCTCTCTAAGTAATCCTCCAAAGTCTCATCATCACCTTAGTGAAGATCTCATGCTGCATTTCTCTAGTTTTACAATATTCCTGACATTTATTCATAAATACACTCTTAATTTGGTCCCAAGAACTTACAATGTTTCCTCCTAGTCCCATGTATCAGTGTAAGGTTGAATCCTTGAGAGTTGCGGGAAACAACTTTAATTTATGGGCATCATAAAACTAATCATAACTCCAACATAATATTATCAAATTTGAAAATAAATGAATCTAGGTCTTCGTGCACCTTACCATGAAAGTGTGGAAGATATGGAGGTGAAATATTCTTCATTTGTTCATTCTCTTCTGAGTTCACTATTGGAAATCCAAAAGTGGGCTACTCTTCATTTACCTGGTTCTCGCTAGTCCCCTCTGCATGATCTTCATAATCAACCATTGTTGTACCTCCAATCGAACCACTTCTAGAAGGTGAAGGTTGACCAATGGTGAATTAGACTTTTTGATTACCTTTAGCCTCCTTCCCCTTTTCAGGTTCTGTCACACCTAAATCATTGTTTCCAGAATCCAAATGGATTGTTCTAGCGTGAAGAGGCTGAGTTTTCTTGGACTTTCTACCTACAAAAGAAGGTCCAATATGAGAAGAGTTTTCAGATTTTTCATAATTTTGTCAGCCCTTATTGGGGTCTAGACCGTTACCTTTCTTAGGCATTCATTTAAAAAAAATCAAATCCACAAAAACAAAATTCAAATGCTTATAAAGAAAAAGAAGTTGTTAACTACTGTAATGAATAAAAGAACCAATACTTGTAAAACCCTAAAAAAAATAGAAGCTTATTGTAGAAAAATAGTAGCAGACTACCCCCATTGTAGAAAATGGAAAGTTCTTACCAATTTCAAATCACCTCCCTAGCAGTGACACCAAAATGTTGGGTGGTGAAATTGCAGTTAGGCAGACTCCTTCAACACTTAATTGTCAACCTGGGGGTTTCGTAAACTTAGAGACGAAGCATAGGAAATTCCATAAATGATGTGAACTTTTTCAAACTCTATTCATACTTCCTTAATTGTAATCTTGCAGAATCAAAAAGAAAAGATCACATGAAAATTTACACTAAATATATTCTAGTGCTGGAATGTGAAAGAAAGTACTTTTGTAGGAAAATAAATGAGAGGAATTCTCGAACGTCTTGCAAACAATATATGACTAATGAAAATTTAAATATGTGTTTATCTTCATTATAGTTGTGTGCCAGCTTAATACGTGGACCCTTGAATATATCTAACTCCTTATAGATCTTTCTCCCTTCACTAAGTTATTATTCTTGTGCTTTTGCAATGTGCTTGCACTAGTACCATAACAAAGCTTAGGTGTTGGAAGTATATTTTACACCTGTACTGAATATTTATGTCATTATCTAGGAGATCTAAGTCTCAAGACTAGACCACTCTATTCCTGTATTAGGAGATTGATTCCTGTACCAAGACATAGGTTCCTATACCAACTTTTCCAATCCTTCTTACCAGAAAATAAAGAATGTGTTAACTTGGGAAAAGAACTTGCAAAGGTGAATAGGACTTCAAAGTAAATTCCTCAAACCAAAAGATGATTCAACCAATTTTAATATCTAAAGCAAGAATTAACTTCCAAAGCAAATCACACTCTTCTTTAATAAAGGAACTCCTAATGCAATCTAAAAAGATCATTTAATTGTGACAGCAAGCTTCATTCCTGTAATAGTTATTCACATGAACTAATCTGCATTCATGACCTTCTTAACTCAGAAATATTCTCTTCAAGAATAATTACGCATAAAGTATGATCTTTCCTAAACAGCATGAAGGGCAAACATCGACTAGCATGTCACAACATTGTTCAGTTTCTGATTATCAAAAGTATGTTTAATTCAAAATATCAAGAACAATTTGGAATGAAAATCATGCTCTTTAGAATTGCATTAAGAATCATCAATCATATATAAGAATAAAAGACTATTACTGTAATGAACTAGAGGAATCAATCTACGAAACTGTAAATGCACTAGTGCCAGAATGTGTGCTTGCCTGATCCAGGCAAAAAACGAGTTTAAACTTCAAAGAAGGAAATCATAAGATTAAACTCAATTGAGCATGCACACCATGGATTCGTCACACTATAATGAAATCATATTTAAATTTGCAGAAGAATAAAAAGCATCTATTTACTTCACACTTTTCATTAAAAGAAATTAACACACCTTAATCGAAAAAGAAGAACACGAGGGAAAACGAGCTGGGTTGGTTGGGCCCTAGCCAGCCAACTCGTTTCCTTGTTTAGGAAATGTAAACATTCAGCTCTTTAATCAACACATCAACACAAAATTACAATGCAATATTGAGAAATCATGGTGTAGTTCCTTTCTATTAATAATCAACAAATATACATCATGAGTTTGAATCCAGCCCAGAACGAGGGCGATACCAACAAAATTATAGGACAACGAAATCACAATATCCTTGCTATAGCTATCGCTCACTACCATTTTCTATCTGAGTCCTATATTTTATATATTCATTTAGGCCTGTGGCCATAACCAAATTACATCAAGTGTTCCAATTTGAGCCTTTTAGCTATAAAAAATAATAATAATAATAATAGTTCGTACTAAGCCTTTCGACTATAACAAAATGCTATTCTAAGTATTCAACCGAAGACCCAATCTCCACCATATCCCTGAGTTTCATCTCCTCTCCAAGCCCAACTCGAGTTGATAGTTCTAGAACATGGTGTCTACATGGAGTGGTGAGTTTTCATGAGGGTTGAAGATTCACCAGCGGTGCAGGAATCCTACCTGCACTCAACCATGTTAACGAGATGCTCAATACATTGCCTATAATATACTTTTAGGAAGAGAAATATTAGTTGAAATATTTAAAGGTATAAAATCTATGAAAATGATTAATTAAGCACATTCGTAACCCTTAAACATGAAATATAAAGCTAGTGCAGGAAAAGACACGATTCTTGGACTAGTGTAGGAATAGGGAGGTTTGCAAGGTTAAAACTGAGGTCTAAGGTTATGGTTTTGAAGGGAAAAAGGGTTAAAAATGAAGTCTTTAGGATCATCGGTATCTTCAATGACTCCAACCGAATGCAAATATTTTTCAACAGCAAGAGATTCTGTAAAATTTTAGGCTAGAGTATCCTTTGCATCTCCTTTGAAAAACACAAAATTATTGGTTGGCAAGGTAGCTATATAATAATATTTAGTAATATCATCATGTGGTTTTGCATCAACGACGAACTTGTTCAACAAATGAATAATTATTTGGTTGAAATTTGTAACTCTTTCATTGTCCCCCATATTTAAGTTTCCAAGTTCTTTTAATAGCATGGCAAGAGTTTTATCGTCAACAAATTTTTCAAAAAACAACTTCTTATATTCCCTCCAACTATGGATTGAATTGGCTAGAAGACTATGATGCCATACATAAGCTCCAACTTCTAAAGTGTATGGAAAGAGTCCACAAGCAACATCATCAATATGCACCTCAAGCATTCGTAATTGGATGTAGAAATAATCAATATGGTATTCTACTTTGGTCTTCTTATCAGGATTGAAATTTGACAGTAGATTTTCTGGAAGTTTTGGCATTATATGAATATTATCTAGAACAACGAGTGGCCCTGGGCCATCCAATCCAAGTCTGCATCAACAATTTCTTCTTCTCCTTCCTCCTCCTCTTCTTAAGATTTTGAAGAGGCTTCTCCTTCACCATTAAAGTTTGCGTTATAATCAGGATGTTCCTCGTCAGTAAACTAGAAACCTTCCCCTTCACTGTCCAAATTATCCTCAAGAGGTGGAAGTCCCCCTTCATGATTTTTTCTTTCTATAGGATCAAACAACTCCTCAAGGGTTGTGATACCAAATATTTCACCAAAGAAACCAATACATTTCTAGGAGTTATTTCTTTCTTTATATGCTTTTGAGGTAGAATATCAGTGATAGGGAGAAAATCGAGAACGCTCACAAACTGAAGAGTAATAGGATGGATCATCTGGAGTTGATCGTAAGTAACCTTAAATTCTTAGCTCAGAATAGGCTAAGAATTTTCCTCTCTCTCAGGTGTATGAGTTGGAGTGGAAAAGGGAACGTTTCTACCTTGTGCAAAATTTTTCTTATTAAGATGGGGTGAGTTATCAGCGATAAAAGGATGGATTTCCCTCCTTTTAGCACCAAATTGATGACGATTCTAGAAATCACCAACATGCAAGGGTGTCTCCCCAATTAAATGTCCCAATTAGACTTTGCACTGTTTTTTATAGGATCCCTTCTGAAAATAAGGCATTATTGCCATTTTTCGTAGATATTTTCCTTGGTTGTGGTGGTCAGCACAAGAGAATAACATACATGTACATTTGAATGAAAAAGTGAATATTCCTTGTGAAACTTTCAATTGTAGAATGTATCAAGGTTCTTTCACCAAAGGGAGATGAAATTGATCCTTTAAAGGAAGAGTAAAGACACACGAGCATATATACCTTAAATATATCTCGTCGCCATCGGTTAGATGCAGAGTGTAAGCATATGGAGCCTCACAATAGTTTAAACATGGTTGAAGGTGTTTGTCTCTAGTCAGTAGTCAATTCATGTATGACATGGGGAAGTAAAGAGTAGGTCATTATATCCATTCATACCAACAACAAATTCACTCTAATTCCTTTGCATCCTATTGAGGTATACTTATTTTTCCTGCAATCTATCTTGTTGATAAAAGTTCTAGTTTTTTACAACCAGTGCTAATATATCTTTATTTTTGTATAGAAAACCAAGCATATTTAAATTGTATCAATGCTTTCAAAAGGGTTTATAGAACCTATTCATATCCTTATTCTCTCAGCAATGTTTACATATGATTCTCTAACATTGTAGACATTTTGATCTAAGTCTTGTCAAGGGTCCACCTAGGAATCCACCATTTTGGATTGATGTAGTCATATTCATTAATACAAATAAGTATTTTTTTTTCCTTATTATTTCATGCATATTTCTCTATTTTTTGCATATTTATGACAATAATTTGTTTCCTAACTTTTCCTTAAAATTTACTTTAATACGCAACACATGCTATATAGTATTTTGAACTCCAAAGGCTTAATAACACTAATTAGTATGTTGTTTAAGAAGATCTTATTTTAATTTTAGATGTTGATATCATTTGCACAATGCATTTTTTTTCAATATCTTCAGTTCTTTAACATCAATTTGTCAATGTCTTATTCTATTTTAATTTAATATTTTATATAGTTGTATATTAATATTTTTATCTTGTAAATACACTTTTCGATTCATCTATCCAGTTATACTTGTTTTTATCATAAAACAACATGGCATATTCCCATTATCTCCATTGCTTGGTGATATTCGAGGGAGTTGGTGAGGGAAGCATAAAAAAACTTCTCTTAGTTAATAGGAGGGGAAGAGAGATAGAAATGGAGAGATAGTGTGTGTGTGTGTGTGTTTGGGGGGGTGATATAAAGAGATGAAGAAGGAGAGATGAAGGGAAATATAAATATAGATGATGTGGGGAGGGAGAGGGAAGAAGAAACAGACCAAGAAAATGAGAGAGATGAAGGAAGAGAGAGAGGAATTGAGAGAGAGAAGGAGAGAGGGAGGGAAGAAGAAATACAAAGAGAGAGAAAGGTTGGGAGAGAGAGTGGTGACAAAGGAGAGATGCAGAGAACGTGAGGGAAAGAGGAGAGCAGGAGGGAAAAGAGAGAGGAGAGAGAGTGGGAGAGAGAGGGAGATAAATATGGAGGGAGAAAGAGATAGATAGATATGGAGAGAGAGTTTGTGTGTCTTTGGGGGATGAGATAGAGAGACAAAGAATGAGACATGGAGGGAGATAGAGATATATATGGAGGGGGAGAGAGGGAAGAAGAGGGAGAGAGAGATAGGGAGGGAGGGAAATATATAGAGACAAAGAAGGAGAGATAGATGGATATAGAGAAATAGATGGTAGGGGGGAGAGAGAGATAGAGAGAGGGAGGGAGCAATGGGGGGAGGGGGTGAGAGAGCAGGATATATAATGCTATTAACTAAAATAGATGCATTTGATTTCAATGTAGATGTTGACTCTTAATATATTTTGATTGATAGCACTAGATGCATTGGTTTCAGTGTAGTTGTTAATTTTTAATCTTGTTTTATTTATTGTAGTAGATTCATAGATTTTAGTGTAGATGTTGAATTCTAATCCTATTTGATTACTTTCACTAGATACATTGATTTTAGTGTAGATATTGATTTTTAATCCTATTTAATTTCTTGCACTATATGTATTGATTTTAGTGTAGATGTTAATTTCTAATTCTATTTTAATGGTTTTACAATACGAATTGATTTCATTGTAGATGTTGATTTTTTATTTTATGTAACTAGATTTATTATGTATATGAAAATCATATTAATTAGAATAATAATGTGCATTCATTATAAGCAAAAAAAAAAAATTATTGAGAACGTCCATTGATTTCTTTGTTATAGTAACTCAACCATAAATAAAATACTTTTATCTAAAATAAAATGTTCACTTACCTAAAATGTTTGCTTCTTGAAACTATGAACTATTTGTAATTAACTACATTCTTAGTATTGTCATCTTCCAGCCTTCAATATTGTTATTCACTTTACATTCAAACGAGGTAATAGAAAATATCTACCATTGAAACTTGGGGTTTAACACTCTATAAGTCACAATGATTGAATTTGGAGAAAGTTACTATTAATATTAGACAACAAGAAAGACTAGATATGATGTTTACTACAATATCTCAAGTTAAAGTTTTCAATGGTCTGTGATTTCAATGGCCCTTTTCATTGGCCTTCTTCATACTATCCATATGAAAAGATGGAAAAAATAATAGGTGTGACGATAAGAACAATACAAGAAAATAGTTTGAGATTGATCACAATGAAGTCTGTTTGCAATTGACTGCAATCTTATAATTCACATTTTCTATTAGTCAACATTGTTACATTGTCACTTTGCGTTCAAAATTTTATTTCATTATTTTTCATCATTCAAGTTATTAACAACCCCTATCATCTCAAAAAACTAAGATAAGTGAGAAAATTTAAAATTAAAATGACGAGATTAATGTTAGACATGTTTATTATATTTTATCAAAATAATTAGATGTTCAACAAATTTTTCATGGCTTCACATATTTGAAACCAACCTAGATCCATCTTAACCCTAGATCTATCAAGTGCCCATAGGGATCAAATATCTCGAGGTGCAAACATTTTCTCAAGTTTTCCACTCAAAAGGGAGGTTTACACCTTCAGAAATTTGAACATGGCACTTAATAGATATGGGGTTAAGATGGATCTAGGTTGGTGTTTAACTCATATATTAATTCTCTTTTTTTTTTTCCAAGAGGAACCTAACAACTATTATGACATGTAGCTACTAGTAAACCTTTAGGGGTCTATGGCTTGTCATCCTCTTTATAAACCCGGTCACAACCGAGGGGATTTGAACCTTGGATATCTTAGTTTTCACAGATTTCACATAACTTTGATTACCATACATAACTTTGATCACCATTAGAGGTTCCCCCTTGGGGCCTGTCTTTTTTCCATTTTAATTAATTTGATTAGTTTTTGAATTAAGGCTTATGTGATCCATATCAAGTTTAGGATAGATTTTTCGGTGTAAATCACATGGCATTTCATTTGTCGACGCGTTTCGAACCAACCAGTGTGGTTCATCGTCAGGACAAGTTGAATGAACAGATCTCGCTTTGCATATTAAATAGATAGAGCAGAACATCCAAAGGCTATATTTCATGACCAGGTAACAGCTAAATTGACAATGGCTAGATTTGACCAGTAAATGGTTAGTTCAGGATTAGGGGTAAAAAAAACTTTTATTTAATTAAATAAGTTAATTCTGTTAGTTATATTCTTATTAAAATCAAAGTAGAGTAATTAATAGTTAATTGTAAAAGTTATTAAACATATAAATATTAGAGTAATTTAAGGGTTAGAAAGAATATTTTAATATTTAAAATCAATTAATAGTTTGTTTAAGGGTTAAAATTAGTATATTATTATACATTAATTTCAAGATGATTTTCGTCCTGCTACTAGAATAAAACTAATAGCATAAATTAAGTGCTATAACAATACCTCCAACTATATCAACCACACCATAAAGAACAAAGGTCACAAGAAACGGGAAACAAGGGGAAATTACTTAAAAGACAACAAGAAAAAGCTATACCTAGGGAGGGGAATAAAGGAAGAAAATGACTACGAGGAGAGCGCTGGGACCTAGCAACTACTGATCTTCCAACCAGCGTCTCTATTGAGATTGTTCCACCTTTTTTCAATTTCAAGGGCTTCCCTAAATTTCCGGTGATGGAATTGTGACACTCTAGCAATAACACCGGCCTCCTCAATACAGACAAATGAAATGCCATGTGATTTATGCCGAAAAATTTGTCGTAAACTTTTACTTTTGTCATATGAACAAGTACCATATGAAGTGAGTAGATGTGTTTTTGGTATGTAGTATTGATAAGCCATGATATTTGCCCATAATATTGTAATAGAACTATTTATAGATTAAAAATCTCAAGGATCAAACTGGAGTAAACCTCTATGATTAATAATTATGTTCCATGTTTTTTTAAATGTATATATGTTTAGCATATATAGTATCACGTAATAATAATAATATATTTTTTTGAATTTTAAATTATATATTATTATATATATTATATATTTTATATATATATATATTAAATCGAATTAATAAATTTATGTTTTAATTAATTGTACATAATAATGATTAGGATGGTGCTTCCATTAATTAAATAGTAGTAAATAGAAATCAATTCACACCAACATCCCCAAAACACTAATCTTATTAAAAATAAAAATAAAAATCATAGGAATTAATATAATATATAAAATAAATAACTATTATTGGAGATCTTAATATTTTGGGACTGCACCTTTTATGCATGTTTGAAGATAGTAGCTTTGTTACAATTCATTGGACTTACCACATGCCCAAAAAACCATAAACTTATTTCATTTAATATATTTTTTTATTAATATTTTAATTAAAAACAAAACAAAAGACATAACTATCTTGAAATAATCTTTATAACTCACCTAAATTATTGATAGTTAAAATAAAATTTTAGAAATCATATTTCAAAACTAACACATTTTCAAACATAACAGATTTCCTCCATACAATAATCATAATCAATTGGAAAATACAAATACCAAAATTTAGTATAATAAAAAATCCATAATCTCAACAAGCTTTCAAACATAAAAATGTTCCTAATAAAATAATAAGTAACAAAATAAAAATACCAAAATTTAGTATGATAGAAAATCCATAATCTCACATAACAAAGTAGTACCTTTATACAATTTAGACCTACACCAGAGTCATACCAGAGATGCTGAGTAGAATGGTTAGCATAAATGATCTAGCAACAAAGACAAAGAAAACAAAATAGGAGCTTCTCATTTCATTTATAATGTGAATCACTAAATAGCCTTTGATTATTACTATTTAAAAAATATTCCAATTATTTACATATTTGGTTGGGCAGCCAGTAAAATAAGATTAGTCCACATTTAAATTAATAATATTTTTAATATTTATTTATTTATTTATAAAAAATTATATATATAATTTTTACCTGATTAATCTATATTAATCATATTTTAATTATAAAAACTTAAATATAAACTATTTCAAAATTTAAATTAAAAACTTGAATTATATTAAATAATTCTCAATAATTATTATCACCACATAATCAAATACATAAAATATCAATGGATAAACATGTGCATTGTGTTTCACAATCTAAAACATCTTAAACATGCTACATACCAACAAAACCAACCAGAGAAACATAATCGTGACAAAAGTACCCCATTTATTCTCTTAATAAACCAGATAACCATAACTAAGTTTCTCTTATGGATAACTAACAAACGACCTCGCTGCCATCGCAGAGATACATAATGCAGCAAATATACTCGATAACAACAAAATATACATAATGCAGCAAACATACTAGTGACATCCTAAACATACCAGTAACATCCTAACCAAACGAACCAGATAACATAACAGTAACAAATGTACCCCATGGATAACAGTAACTAAATGTATCCCATTTAGTAACTAAATGTATTCATCATTTGGATAGGTGACCCCCTCTCCATCAGCAAGATGCAGAATGCAGTCAGGATACGCAGCAAGACAGCAACTCGTGCATCCACCGGCCTTGTAGTTACCAAATTCGGTCGTACTGGTCAAAAAAATTCGAGAATTCGGTGGTTGGATTCGGTTCGTCGAATAATTCGCTGATTCGAAGTTCGGTACGGGGAGAACAATGCGGATGCGGATTGCAATGAATTTTTGGAGTGTAAATAAGATAAGTTTTTAATGAAATGTGGAGCTATACATATCAAAGTATCCGTTATGACTTATATAGAAAAGCTGCAGAGGATAGAAGTTTGTAAAATATAATATTGATATATTTTAGATTTTTAATTTAAGTATTTGTGAGAGCTATATTTATTTAAGTTAAATAAAAAGAATTTGATTTTTTTGTTGAAAAAATATCTGACTTTATTTAAATATAAAATTTATGATAATATGAAATTGGTATGTTTTGTAATATGAAA
>APFE030951379.1:0-13311 GCA_000404065.3 Pinus taeda | reverse complement strand
TTAGATGCTTTGACATGTATAAATATGTATTATAACATTGAAAGGAAAATAATGAAAAATCAAGCTGGTAGTCTCGGTTTTGGGATCCAGGGGAAAATCTCTGTGTATATGTGTTTTATGTGTTATGCTCTCGCGTTGTTTATTTTATGTGCTTTAGAATTCATATGTAGGTAATTTTTGTACGGGGTTAAAACCTACAATCAAATCAAGAGATATCTTCCATCCATGATAGTCAGATTTATCATGGAGCATGTCTTTAGCCGGGAAGTAGGATGAGGAACCCATTGAGTCTTTTGTCCTTGTCCAACTATCGTTGGTGATTGCTCTTTCACTCTTGCTTGGGTTTTGTCTTCACCTCAAATCTGATACCATGTTAATTTTAGGCAACAATGGTATGTTCTATGCTTTAGAGCAATTTTACTTCAATTTCTTTATGATTTATCAATTTTAGTTTAGCAATCGCATAAACATGTAAGTAAAATGCTAATAGAACATAAACATAGACAGTGGAAGACAAGCCAAGACAAGAGGACACAAGATGTGGCAGTAGCCTGGTACAAACCCCAATGTGGGGAAACCCTTGATCAAATCTTCTTTTAGTCTTCAATAGTTAAATAGCGAGAGATAATACAATTAATAGATTTTGATAATTTATAACAGTAGCAAAAGAGCCCTAACAAGAAAAGTCAACATTGGTCAGCAGGGCAGATTTGACCCTCAAATATTCGGTCAACTTCGGCCTCCAAACAACAAGATGAAACAAACCTCAAAAGAGTCAAATTTTGCCCAGTCAAAGTCTGGTCAAATAGTCAATCTGCGGTCACGCCTAACCACAGTGAACGCTGGTCAAAACTCCTTGATTTTCGTGCCCATAATTGCGGCCTGCTTAAATAGAGATTCCTCACCCAAACCAAAGTCAAAACAGGTCAACACATCAGGTCAATGCAGTCAAACAACCTCCCAGCAGCTTGGTCAACGCAGCAAACAAAAGCCCTAGTTCACACGTGCGGAGAGAGAGAAGACTGCCTTGGATAGTGTGTCCAATCACAAGAGGAGAGAGATATTTGTGATGAGATGATGGTGAAAATGACTTGAGGTCTTCTTTTTATATGCAACATTGAGGATGAATTGGGGGCTTGTGTGCCTATTTTGCTTGCTAACCGACTTTGACAATTTGTTCATAATATAAATAAATTCATATCTTTATTTGTACATGTCAGAATTGGATGATCTTTAGATCAATCCTACACCTCTTCGAGAGCAGAATCTAGTAAAAATATTAGATGTCATAAATAAGATGACCCATGTGGAGTTTGGCCCTAGTTGCCAATTTAACAAAAAACTATCTCCCTAGCTAAGAGGGAGTGTTGAAGAATAATGTAGCTATGTTGGAGATTTCCGAAATAGCATTGTATAATATTTGTGATCTGTCCAACGTTTCGGATGGTAACTCCATCCATCATCAGGGACCAAAGAGAGGCTTGTGAGTAAACAAGTGTTGGAGAGCCTATTAATAGGAGAAAATGAACTATGTATCCGTTGGATTAATGATAAAAAAATAAAAAATAATAATTATTAAATATATGACCCAAATCACTTTTGACAATTAAAAGGAATTAGATAAAATAAATGATTAAAACTTATATTAGCACTTGTTTTTTGAAAACTTAACACTATTTATTGATTGAGAAAGATTTTAAGAGAATTTAGATATGAAATAATTAAAATAAGAATTAGAATCTTTTTAAATTAAGAATTAGTTATAAGGCGGTTAGCATAAATAAATTAATATTAAATAACAAATAGTTGAAATTTTGACCAATTTGAAATGAAAATATATTATTTTTTAAACATTGAATGGGAATGGGATTAAGAATTTAAAAGATTTTTTTAATTTATAGTTAAAAATAATATTCCAAAGATAAATAGTGAAATAAAGAGCGACCTAGAATTAATAGCAAGAATTGTTACATAGAAAATTAAATAAAGGATTAATAGATTTAAGTTTTATCTAAACTTTTTGTTTAATAGAAAATCATTATATATATATATATAAGTATAGTATTGATATTTTGTTATTAATAGATAAAAATAAGGGTTAAGAATTTTTTTAAGATGACAGAAAATTATGAAAACAATAATAATTAAAAGAAAAGAAAGGATCATAAGGGAAAGAGGCCAATAAGAGGCACCCGGGAGGGGGATAAGGTAATCCAGGTAGGGTCAAGAGTTAATGGGTGAGATGGTGGATGGCGAGTTTCTAGGATTGGCTAAGCTTGTAACCATTCTCCCTATTAAAGTCATTAGGGTTCTTCTCGATTTCAAGGGCTTCTCGAATAATATGAGAGTTGTAGAATGTTACAGAGGCTAGGATTTTTGATTTATTGAAATAAATTAAGTGCTTGGAGTTATATGAGTGTTCAGCGATGGAAGACTTTCAAAGACGGTTATGGTCGGTGTCATCTTTGTGCTCCTTATGGCGAGCTTTGAAAGGACGACTAGTGTGGCTAATATAAGATTTATCACAAGAACAAGGAATTTGATAAACCCCTGATCCTAGCATGGGATCTAATATGCCTTTGGCCGATCAGAACAATTTCTTGAGGGTATTATGGGGTTTAATTATGGTTTTTATGTTTTTCTTATCCAAAAACTTAGCAATAAGATTAGTGGTCCCTTTAATGTATGGGAGGGTGAGTTGGCCACAAGAGGGAGAGGGGTCTGAATTTTTGGATTAGCAACAGACTGGAAAGCTTTAAAGATCTGAGCAGAGGAATAGCCATTGGCCTTGAAAGCCTTGGCCAGATGGGATTTTTCAGCTGAAAGAAACTGGGGAGCAGAGATTTTTAAAGCTCTGGAGATTAGGGTTTTTAGAACACCAGGCTTTTGGGATGGGTGGTGATGAGAAAGGGCATGGAGATAATGGTTAGTGCGAGTCCTTTTTCTATAGACTTGATGCGAGAGGGAGCCATTGGGGAGGCGGGTAACGAGGACATCTAAGAATGGAAGGAGCCATTAGGGAGGTGGGTATCCGAAATTTGTGGAAGGTGCAATGTCAATTGGAATACTCTCTGTCATATGCTTTCCACACAATTTGCAACTCAAATTTGACCCATCAAATCCCCCATCGGGTTCACCAAATTCCCACATAAGGTCCAAATGCCTTGGCATGTTTGTTGAGCTGTTAATGTAAGATTGAACCTAGGGCACAAGAAGAAACCAAAACAATAAAATTAACAATCAGAATTTTCAATTTTTGACAATAAAAAACCCTCTACACTCAATGAAATAATAATGGCAAAAAAATACACACTCGAACCCAAGCAAAAATCATGGAAAAAATATGGGTGACTGAAACCCAAGGCAAAACAAGAAGAAAATAAGAAAATAAGGTGGAATATGATGCCCATACCTGGAATTCACGGACTGCCGAAGAAACTCTGTCCAAAATCAATTTTTTTTTGCTTGGGATCCTCAATAACCTTGGTTTTCTCCTCTTTCTCCTTTGTAGAATTGTTCTCCTCCTTAGCTCTCTCAGTAGCCCTCTGTTTGCAAAATGAAATGAAAAACCACATCAAAAACTTTATTAAGTCGCTGTTTTGCACACTGACAATTTTTTCAGGTTGACTTTCGATTTTTTCAGGTTGACTATAAGTTGTTTTTGTATGAGAAGAAATGTTTGTCTCTTTGCTTTAATACTCGTTGAAATCGCAAGAGAACAACAAGATTGAACCAAACATCCAACTCAATCTCTGTATAAATAAATGAGAAAGCAACACTAAACAAGTGTATCAGAGCTGTCCAAAAGATGCTTTGGAGAGAGAAAAACACATCAATAGAAGAGAATGCCAAAGAGATAATGCCTAAGGTTTATTCACTTGTCCAAAAAGAATGATGCCTGGCCGGCTGAAGAATGATCCCATGATCATGCAAGATAATATTACAAATGAATGTTGGAGTTGTTTATTTATACACAACTCAGCTAAGATCTTTTCCCAAGAGGCGTTATGGGCCCAATAAGTAGTTTGTACTCCCCAATAGGGTTTTTGAGCCCTCAGCCTAGATTATCGAAGTTGACTAGGTTGGTCTCAACTATAACCTAGTAATATAATGCATGATTACAATAATGCCCAGCCATTTACGTTAATGACACAACGAGAGTTTGACCATTACTGAATGTGAGGAATACACAATTCTCAACAATACCGTTCTTTATTGTTATGCAATGTAATAGAGTATGTGGTTCCCAACTTGTTATCAGTTATGGGCTTTGGGGTTGGCATTATTTGAAAGAATAATTGTCTGCAGGGAGTTTTTCCCTAATTTTGACCATGCCTAATTCATAGAACATTTTCTCATGATGCATGTGTATACACATACAAATGTGACATTAGCCATATTTGAAATTCAAATCGTTATTGTAGAATGTGGTTGGGCTCATGATTGGGTATTTACTATTTACCAAGTTTGATCTATTTATATGGTTGTTCCTCTGATAGGAACCCTTGTGTCCTCTTCTTTTCACATTTTTGCTGATAATTGTCTTTTTATGTATCAGGGACAAAAAGTTAAAGTACCAACATTTTTGGTGCCTGCCACTCAAAAGGTTGCTTGCACTTCCATGAGTGATTTTGTTAATGTTCTTTTGTGGCAGTATTTGATTGACGCTACACTAAATATTTACTTTGGCACTTGACATATAGGTTTGGATGGATCTCTATACTCTTCCTGTACCGG
The DNA here is from genome assembly GCA_000404065.3 of Pinus taeda. Lineage (NCBI taxonomy): Eukaryota > Viridiplantae > Streptophyta > Pinopsida > Pinales > Pinaceae > Pinus > Pinus taeda. The sequence continues at coordinate 8,574 of APFE030951379.1, read as the reverse complement.
GTGGTAATGGCAAGACATGTGCTCAGATTTTTGAGGAAGCAGGTTGTGATACTCCAGCGAGTCCTAATTGTGGAGCTTGTCTAGGGGGTCCTCGAGATACATATGCCCGTATGAATGTACCTCAGGTCTGTGATCTGCTTGCTGGGCTAATGAAGTCCTATGGATGCTAATATCCCTAGATTCTTTTTTTAATCTTTTTTTTTTTTTTGGTAAATGGAGATATTTCCATAGCATATAAAATTGAAGAAGTAAAAAAGAATAACATGTCTATATGGTATGGAGCTGAAATTCAGACAAAAGTGATTTTGTCACTGATAACTCTCTAGATATATTCAGAGGAAAGTTGTATAAGAAAGGGAAAGAAAGATAGGCTAACGAAAGTTTTCTGGAAACTAAATCTAATTCAACTATCATGCACACCTTTTTACAAAAATTGAAATGTGTTCTTTGCAATTAAGTTGACAAATGTCATGTGCAGTATTGGAAGAACTCAATCTAATGTCTATTTTCTGAAATTTTAGTTGAAAACCTTAGTTTGTTTCTGTTGTCTTATCTCTTATAGGTGAGTTCCATCTCTGTGCATTATGTGGGTTCTAGCAGCATAATTGTGTCGTTCAAAAATGCTGTTAGTAAATTACTAAATAGTAAACCTTTGGGTAACCAGTCCAGACTAAGTGATATATGATATACTGCGTGTGAGTCCGGTCTGTGTGGTTCCATATGGTCTTTGCGCATGGCAGTCGTGGTACCAAGCATTACATCACATACATGATACACATTAACTGTGCAGTGGATAGACTAATGAAAAATCAACTGGTCAATGGCTTCACAAACTAATGATATTATGAGGTTGCAAGGAAGAGTTATTAGATCATTTTGCCTGAGTGCTAAGGTTAAATTTAACCTTCTCTCTAGAGCCCAACTTGATAATCTTTTTGGCCTGTAATATCTTTCTCTGGCTGGAAAAGCTGTCGTCAAATAAGCTGGGCATTTGAACCAAACCTATAGATGTCCATTCAGGTTTTTCAGTGAGCATGTTTATTGTTGATTTTTGGTAGCTATGGTCAGTATCAACGTTCGTTTACTTGAATGCTTGCGCTTACAGGTATCCAAGAGAAAATCTGATCTGACATTCCTTAAACGCTGTAGGGATTTCCTTTATCTCTCAGACTTCTCCTTTTCTATACCCTTGTTGGATCAGATTCTCTTCACCTAATCATCTTGATAGTGAACCACATTGGATGGTTCGAAACACATTGACAATTATTATTTTTATGTGATGGATTTGGAAGACAGATATCTAAAGAAATTAAAATTATTAATTTTGAGCTCATGTAGGGTCCAAAGAACAGGTTCGCCCAACCAGTTGAATGAGTGCGACGCTTTGTCAAAACCCACTTGATTTGACCTCCTCATTTGGCATCACTTCAGATGAACACAAAAAATATCTATTCTTTTGTTCGCATGTGCTTGAGAGAGGCGTTCTTCTGAAGTTTGACTGAGCACTTTTGGACTCTGTTTGACCAGTGTTGACTGAGTCTTCTTCTAATCTGTTTGACTGAGTTCTGGGCAAAGTTTGACTGAGATCTTCAGGCATTGCTTGATCGAGTTGCTCACTACTGTTTAACTGAATATGTGACAAGTTTGACCAATATTTTCTGGGCTGTCTATTTGACTGCAGTTGACCAAGCAAATTTTGGGCAGCTTTGAGTGCAGTTTGAATGAGTCTTTGGGCAGCAGTTTGGCCGAAATTTTGGGCAGCAGTAGGAGGCCAAAATTCGGCCTGTTTGACTTAGGGTTGACTGAATTTATGAGCAACTGCAGGTGGCCGAATTTAGACGAGTTTGACTAGTGCTAGTTTGTTGGTCTAGTTTGACTAAATTTGACTTGGAAAAATCAGATTGTACTTTTGCTGAACTGAACTTTTTCTGCTAGAAAAGATTGCTGGGTTTTTTCTTGAGTTTGGGGTTCCCAGGTGAAAATTTTTGGTGCCTACTATGCATGGATTTTCTACTGTGATCTTTACTGTTTTTGTTGCATCTACTGTTGAATTTTTCCAAGTGTAATTGCTTAATGATATTTTCAAATATGCTAAATCATTGGAAGTAATTATTAGTGGTAGAAAATTGTGCTTGTCTATATTAGAACTAGAAAATCAACATGGTATCAAAACTTTGGTGAAGAAAGGCCAATGAGCTCACCCTTTGAAGACACCTATTCTGCGATATGATTTGTGACCAGACCTTTGATGAGATGGCTCCCTCTATCAAGCTTGAAAATAGGCTAGAAGGTGCAACAAATTTTAGGGCTTGGAAGACCAGAATAAATCTCATTCTTGACGAAAACGATGTCATGGAATATGTGGAAGGCAAGGTTATTGAACCTCAGGATGCTGAGGGAAAGGCCAAACACAAGAAGATTGGAATTAAGACCAAGAGGATTCTTGTTGAATCCATCAAAGACCATTTGATTCCATTTGTTTTTGGAATGAAGACTTCAAAGTGTTGAAGAATCTAGGGCAATTAGAGTTAATGAGATTCTTCTTTCATGATAACTATTTGTGAGGTATGTTAACTTTTCTTCTTAGCACAATCTTTATTTGTTATTATTAGAGTGTGTCTTCTTTAGTTCATCAAGTAACTACTAAAACAAAAAGACAAGAACACAAGATGTTGGCTTTCAGCCAGGGCCAAAACCTCTCACTCTTTGAGAGGAAAACCTGCACAAAATTATTCTTATAGAGATTCCAATTGACAAATACCAAGACCATGACCCTTGACCTATTAGGCCACTCCAAGACCAAGACACCAATCCTCTTCTTTGTCAATGCTAAGTTCATCATCATTGTTGCACCATTGAGGCCATCACTACTGCACCACCTCATTACTGCTGCAACATCTTTGCTATACCTTCACCGAGGTCTTCATCAACTAGATCTCCATATTGAGATATGTATAGAAGAGCTGCATTTTGATTCACCGAGATCATGACTGTCTCATCATAGCCGTTCTTTCACCGAGATCATAACCATGTTAGGATCATGACTGCACCTTGACTGAGAATGTAACTGTGTTCATCATGATTGCACTGAGATCTTCACCGAGAATGTGACTATGTTCACTGAGATCTTATTTGTCATGGCTATGCTGAGAATACATCACTGTGGAATTACTGAGCTCCTTCTTAATTGAGACTGTGAGAGTATGCTGAGAGTGTGTACCCCTGTAATACCTATCCAAAAAGCACAGGGACCCTTCTTTTAACCGAGACACTGTACTACTTCTTCATCCAAGATTCCTGTACACCTAAACTTCACTGAGATTTCAGAGATATGTCGAGGTTCTGTCCTCATCTGATGTTGTAGAGACTTGTTCAAAATTTCTTGACTGTAATTCTGAACTTACACGCCTATTTATAGTGGTTTGACCCACATATTAAGCCGACATGACCAAGTGAATTGTTGTGTCTTCATTTTTGAGCCAACATGACTGTATTTACTTCATTTTGCTGGCTATCTTCTTCAAGAGGATTGTGCTTGTCTTGGAGGGCTGATCTAGACACTAGATTGACTCATATACATTTCATATTTGCTCAAGAAGAGCTCTTCATGACTTTGACTTTTTAATAATAAATAATAAGGATCTCAATGGGAGCCACTAATAAATAAACTTCTTGCTCATGAAACCCATGCAACTTGGCATACAAAAATAATTCATTTTCTTGTTTACAAAAATCATAATTACAATGTCATGAAGACCGAACCTAGTTACACTTTCTTCAACACTCCCTCTTAACTAGGGAGGTATTCATGATAGTGCTTGGTCATTCTCAATCTAAAGAATTTCTCATAAGAAGAACCAGATTGGTAACACATTTGTATAGCATCATAGTAACCAACATTGTTTCCACAACAAGGGCTTGACTGACAACTCTATCTCTCATAAGATCAAAGCAAAATGTTGGCGAGACCAATGACTATAAACACCTTCATCATTGTCTCTCAAGGTACATACTCGGTTGGGTGTTCGCTGAGTATGACCTTCTAGGACTATTCTTATCTTGGGTTCCCAAACCTCAAAGAATATTGGTCCTCTTGCCTACTCTTGTCTTGGATGCCCTACACGGTCCTTTTGCCTACTCTTGTCTTGGATGCCCTACACGGTCCTTTTGCCTACTCCTGTCTTGGATGCCCTACACATCCTCAAAGAGCATCGAATGCCAGATTATTACCCAATCCTCCATTCTTTCTTCCAAAGTGAAGACAAGAATGTTGGATCTATCTCTCCCTCTCAACTGGGGAAGATATGCCCAAGCTCCCTCTGATCAGGAACTTGCCCAAGCTCCCTTTTAATCAGGAACTTGTCAGAGCTCCCTTTTAGCTAGGGACTCTTCTATACATCAACAACATCTTCTTCGTGGGTCCTTAAGTCGCTTGATCAACTTCTCTCTTTGATGTCATGAAATTCAGTTGAGCTTCTTCCTTGTAGGGCAACAACCATCGATCACTTTCCTCCGTAGTTAGTCATGCCATCCCTTTCTTCATGGAAAGTGGCCTTCTTCATATCTGGAACCTTCGTCATCTGACTACTTCCTTTTCATCATGCTTCTTCTATCCACCATATGAATGCTAGTTGTACTTGTATTCACAACTCTTGTTTGAGTAGCCCTGCATGAACTTATCCATATATTATTCAAGAAATCAAAACATAATATTAAATCATACCTTACGAGATGGCTCTTCAACATGACATCTTCTTGTAAGTATAAACATCTTGCATACATGTTGACACATCTCCCAAAGATGTCCATTGTCAAGGGTCTCCATCTTTTTCCATCAAAGTCTTCATATATTTCTGGGAGATTTCCTAGTTAAGTCTTCTTGGTCTTTTGGATGTTGATCACCTTCATAAGGGTTGCTTATCTCACGATCTCTTCCTTCTCCACACATTCCATTCCCAGGTGCTTTCTATCAGAGTTTCTTAATTGTAGTCATATTATGTTGATTTCATCTTAGTGTGTCTTATGCCTTCCTGCATCCTTTCAGAGGAGGAGATCCTGCTCCTCTTGATCATGCTTCTTAAGCTAGAAATAATGATCGATGTTACTTGCAACCATACGACATGACATTATAAATTTAAACACAAGCATACATACCTTATTTCATCTTTAGGTCATCTAAGCTTCCTTCAATAGCTTCCTTGATTGAAGTGTTTTCAACCTCTTGATCTGCTCCTCCTCTTATGTCACCATAACATCATTCACAAATTCCACGAGTTGGAGTTTCAGATGAAGCACTTGCTTCCTCTCTAGATTAGTGAGCCCTTTGATGAGGATTCCATTAGAGAATCTTGAGGATCTTGTATGTCCCCATTTGGTAGATGTTTCCTTTCTGACTTGATGTATGATGAGCCTTGTCCTGGATGACTTCTTTCTTTCCTTCCATGTCCAATGAGGTTCCCAAGAGCTATATCCTTCATGTTTGACTGCCATGGATTTTGTCCTTCATGATTCCCATGGTGATGTCACTAGTTCTTGTTTCTAATGCTTTTATGATGCCATGATGCATCTTTTATCTTGGTCATATCTATAACACAAGATTTAGGAGCTTATGATAGGTCCCTTTTGTGAGGGATACCATCTTACTCATAGTAGATATTTGTTACTCCCTCTTTCCTTGGCCCTTTTTCTTCAGCTTCCTCCATATTTCCGGTGATATGAGCTTCTTTCCATCATCTTTCCGTAGCATTGAATCTTAGCTATACTGTTCTGTCTTGCTTGAGGACCAAACTTGCCTTGCCTTTCTGCACATGTTTGAGTTCTTTTATCTTTCAATACTTTTGGCATCAAGTTGTCTTTCTCTATTTAGCATAGAGACCATAATTTGTCAAATGAGGTAACTTTCTAATCCCATGGATATTTGTTACCTTGATTGTTAGTGCATTATGAATCAATGATGGTTATCTTCCTTCCTAGATCTTGTAGGTGGGACCTTATGAAGATATCCTACATCCTTTAATACCCTTTATTTTCATGTAGATAAGTTTTCATGTGACCTTCTTCATTGCACCTTCAGAGAATGAGTTTATCATATACATCTCTTTATCCTTCAATACTTTTGGCATCAAGTTGTCTTTCTCTATTTAGCATAGAGACCATAATTTGTCGAATGAGGTAACTTTCTAATCCCATGGATATTTGTTACCTTGATTGTTAGTGCATTATGAATCAATGATGGTTATCTTCCTTCCTAGATCTTGTAGGTGGGACCTTATGAAGATATCCTACATCCTTTGATACCCTTTACTTTCATGTAGATAAGTTTTCATGTGGCCTTTTTCATTACACCTTCATATACATCTCTTTGATGTCTCCAATTTTGCTATATGAGGGGATCTTTCATAAGTATCCCTTTCCATAAATTCAGAGGAGACCTTTTGATATGTTCAATGGCTTCAGCTACTTAGAGGACTATGTCTATCCTCCTTCTTTATGCAAGGAATCTTGATGACCCAACCGATTTGTAGATCTCCTTGCCAACACGAAGTCATTTAACCAAATTTGATTATAGAATGAAAAGATAGATACTTGACATGTGAAGCTGAAATCTTCACCTTGATTGTTTTGATGATGGTTGAAGAAGATGTATTAGTACCAGTGTTGCATTAATTGTTATCGGGATAATATTGGCATGAGGAAAAAATCTGAAAAAATCGTAATTATCGGAAAATAATTGGAAATAATCGGGAAATAATCATTTGGTACAAAAATATTCATTTTTTTTCATTTTCTTTTTTCAAATTTTTTAATATCTAAACCATCTACAACATAAAATAAATACATTGACACATAAATATGATAAAAGAACTAATATGTAAGATGTTTAAGATCATTTCTAGTGCTAAAATCACACATAACATTGAATCATGTCCTGAATAGTAAGTCTCGATCCTGAATCCCAACTCAGCCTCAAAATATCAACAAAAAATATAATAATGTATCTCATCATGTCATAATGTCATATACAATAAAATGAAGAAAATAACTAAAGTCTAATCCTATTGATTTCCTCTGCCCGTTTTGCGAGAAAATGCCACAACTTTCCCTTTCCCTCTAGATGTAGATGATGGTGCCCATGCTGGTGGAGATGGCAGTGGACTCTGATCTGCTCTAGAAGCTGAAGAACTAGAAGTAGGAGTTATAGGAGGTAGACCACGTCCTCTGCTAGTGGCAGGGGTAGCCCGGGCAGGTGGTGTCACCTCCTCCTCCTGTTCCTCCTGCTCCTCCTCATCCTCATCCTCCTCCTGCTCCTTCTCCCCCTCCACTACATCCTGCACTAACCAATCATCGGCAGACTCCATGAGAGGCATCTCGACCTCAACCCTCCATGCAGCAGTGGTGTCGATCCCATCCAATGAGATGGCATCCACATCAGGTGTCCTCTCAAGTTGCCTCACCCACAATCGAAGATTGTAGTAGATGTAGACCATGTCATTAAGTCGTTGGGACTCCAACCTGGTACAAATCGTGGAATAATAATTAATAATTATTATAAAAAAATATTGTTTAATGAATTCAAAAATTTATTTGGAAATTTTCAATATTTTAAATGTTTAAGTGTTAACCTATTGCGCTTCTTGTTGTGTATTTTTTCAAATACGCTCCAGTTGCGCTCACATTCTGAGGAGCTACATGTTTGGCTGAGGATGTGGATGGCAAGCTTTTGCAGAAGGGGTACCCTGCCACCATACAATTTCCACCATGCATCTACAACAAAATTACAAATAAAATTTTAAATAAACATAAGAAAAAAATGGAATTTGAAGAGACAATGGAATTTGAAGAGACAATGAAATTTGAAATAAAGTTACAAAATACAAACTAAAAAATACATGGAATTTTAATCGTCCTATCACTGATAGCCATCTCAAAGCCAAATGTGCCACCTGCCATCCTATATGTTTCAATTTGTTTAGAGATATCTATACATTGTTCTGGAGATCGCACCATCTTCTGGACACAGGATAAGAATCTATCCATGATCTCAACATCAAAATCAAACCCACATGCATAAGAAAATGCAGGGTTCAGGAAAAGCCCAACAACATGAATGGGACGATGGAGTGTGTTGTTCCATCGCTCATCAATCACTCCCCATAAGAGGAGTTGTCTCCGAAACCCATCATCTCCCTTACCATCATAGTAGGCCCGAATGGCTTCTTTGGCCCTGTCCATGGCTTCATACAAATAGCCCATTGTGGGCTTCTCACCATCAACCAACCGAAGAACCTTTACCAAAGGTTCAGTAATGGCGCACACCTCCTACACTCCCACCCAGAAATATTCCTGGTATGTAACTAGTTTGCATACGACCTCTCCCTTTGGTTTGTGGCTCATTGGCAAAGCACGCCACTGCTCTGAAAGAAACATTCTCTTATTAGATATCATTTTGGGATTCAACTGCGTTAGGTAAGTCATTCAAACGTATGACCATTTCCATGAGAGGTAGTCGTAACTGACTAATTTCTCATGATTTTTGAATAGTTCACTTAGCACTCATTGCATCGGGTGATGCTC
>APFE030951378.1:3814-31791 GCA_000404065.3 Pinus taeda | reverse complement strand
GTTCCAAATATAAAGACAATCATATCTATCAATTTGAGAACCTTTACCAAATCTAACAACCATGCCATAATTCATAGTCAACTCATAGTCATTAGACATAATGCTACAATTGTCACCTATTATACTCAAGTTCATTTCAATTGTCTCAACACATATGTGTTAGTATAACCATCTTAAAACAAGATCATTTCAACAAGAAATCTTATAGACACATACTCATATCATTCAAGTAATCAAACATTCAGGAAATAGATAGATGACATAATAGACACCAAACACTCAAACACCAAATAAACAACATAATCAAACATTCATGCACAAAATAGACGACATAAGCAAGCTCATACCTTATTGTATCTCAAGGGAGGCTATCTTTTCTGCAAAAACAATCCAGATTAGCATGAATCAACTCAAACATAAATAATGTCATGATATCCATAATAGTGACTGGCTAACATGTTCACATCATAATCTCATAAACAATTACCATTCATACATAATAATCACATCTATACAGTCAGTCTAGATTAGTATGACATAATATCACATCATGTTAACTCATACCTGAATGTCATAACCCTAACCATTTTCATAGGCCGATCCAACTTAGTATGATACATATAACAACAAGATCTTAAGGTAATAACCCTAATCATTAAGTTATCTAAGGTAAAACAACAATAGCAATGCATAACACCACAGGTTACTATCATTCATGACTATCCGACATGTGCATATAACTACACTAATCAACTAGCATCTATCATATATGTAACCACAAAGTCGAAGGAATGAAAGGCGTACACATAACCATAATGCATATAACAATCCTTAACCAAGATGCTTGCATGCCCAACATACAAACTTGTATGACAAATTTCTCTTGCCTCGAGGTCCAATGCTACAACTTCACTTTAATGGTCTACATCTCCTACTCTATCTCAGCCAACACATTAGCATCATAACATACCAATATCATCATGATGACCTAATTTCATGCAATGACCTCACAATGCATGTTTGACCCATTGTACATGCATAACTATAACCATGACAATGCATGCCTATAGACACCGACATGCATGGCAATGCATACACAACCATACATTCATGCCAACACATCCCACAACAACACCATCAACCTGTGTATGGTTACATCACTGCAACCATTATCAACACCATGTAAATGCAACAAGCACATGGACTGCAATCACAAGAAACACATAAGAAACCAACATGAATGCATGACCAACAGACAACCCATCCAGTCCAAGGGGTGAACCATGCTTTGATACCACTCTGTAAAACCCTCCTCTTGCATCTACCCTAGCAACTGGCCAACCGTGGTAAACATGTGACAAGAAGTTACTATGATATGATTAGACCTCCTAAGTCATTTGAAGGAAGTGGAACCGACAAATAAACACCATACATACCTTCAACATCAGTAATAGGACCCCTAGGAACCATCCCAACCTTTATGCTAACCAACCCTTGGGTCCCACTGACGTTTTAGACCTCTTCACCTATGTACACTCCAATTCTATGGGCATGCCAACATCTAGAGAGCTTTGAATGCTCTCACAAGCCTACATGCCTGCGTGCAGGGACTATTTCTAGTAGACTTGTGCCAGAGTCTAGGGAATTTAAGGCACTTTTCAAGCCTAGAATTCGGCCATTGCCCATAACTTGTTTGTAACACCCTCCTCCCACATATACCCAATTAACCATGCCAACCAGGGTAAACATGAGGTGAGAGGATACTATGATCATATTGGACCTCCTATGTGACCTTAAGGAGGTGGAATCGATGGAACATCACATACAATCATCCAACATCAACAACATAACTCTTAGTTGACATGTCAGCCACTCAGACAGCCTGTCCCTGGGTCCCATTATTGTTCTAGATCTCTTAGGCCATAGTCACTCTCATGTTATGGGCAAGGGGGTGACACGAAACCTAGGTCTCTCTCACAGGCTTTCCTGCCAACGAACAAAGACCAAAATTATCAGTTATGTGCCAATAACCCTCAGATTAAAGCCACATTTTTAGGCCCGAGCCCAGGCCACTACTGAGAATGGAGTGATAGCTTGAAATCAGTAGAAGTACAGGGAAGAAATGATGCAAAAGCAATAAGTCGAACAAGACCTTTATCAGACCCCTACTAGCCATGCCAGGTATTTCGTCAAACATATCATCAACATGTAACCTATAGGTGTAAACAACATAATTAAGTGTACGGATCTCATACTTATCTGAGAATCGCTATGAACCATTATTCCCTCATGTCATTTGCTGCATTATCATCTATTAGGCCATAGATACACTATTCATTCATTTACCAGTAAAAACATGCTGAGACCCATACATATCCGTTTTCATAAAATATACATATATCCAACATAATAGGAACATAATTACAATAAACATATTAGGCTTCAAAATCTGCATATGCATCTATACATTTGCACATGGAAATCAAGGGAGTGAATTTCTCATTAATGAATGCAATAAACCAACCAGAGATGGGACTACCACATTCCACCCGACCATAGAATGGCTGAGCCGAATCTCTCTTCAACCATTCACCCTTGTTCCATATTCCAAGCATTAATGTGCGACTCAAACCAAAAGAACCAACCAGGGAATACCGAGTCTAAACCATGTCACCCTCATCAACATAAACCAGTATTTACCGTAATCCATCCTGGATCACTAGGCCAACACAATGAACACATCATAATAGGCTTTATTTTGATCTCTACGTGATCACTAGGCCAAACAAGCATGGATGCCACCAGGTTTCTCCACCTACACCATGAGGAATTTTCCTCTGTCCTAGTCTCTCAGGCTTTACCACAATCCAAACCTAGATTAGTAGGCCCTAATCTGAGACCCACTCTATAGGCTTTACCACATATCCCAAACCAAGGATTACTGGGCCCAACAGAGAAAAAACCACCTCTTGGCTTTACCGTATATCCTGCCATTCACCAACAAGGATTTCTAGGCCCACCAAGGCAACACAATCCTAGATTTACCGAAACCCACAATCAAGGAAAATTTTAAGGATGGAAAATTTTCTTAAAGTTTAGAAACATTGGCGAATCTCACTAATCCCTAATATGCAAACTATAAATTTTTCAATGATATATTTGTAAAATTATTCAAATTTATAATGATTTATCATATAGCCACTATATAATGTTGGCGATTTTTAAGGTAAAATAATTTTATATTCTAAAATTTGGGCGAATCATCTTTTATAAAAATTGGAAATTGGCGAATCGTTTTTTGGAGAAATCATGGAAAATTAGCCCACTGGGCGAACATTAGCCCCTAAAATTTTCCATGCCCACAATCTGGCTCAGGGGTCACTAGGCCAGTGGCTTCACCGTGATCCACAGTCTAGTTCAAGGACCACTAGGCCATATGCTCTCTCATTCAGAGATCCACCTCACTTAGATTCAAATCCATTTGGTAATCCAGTTCAACAAAAACATGAGAACCCCATCACACCATGGTTATCTGGAAATGGGAAGGCTAGGATGAAAACATTGTTACACTTGTAAAACTCATTCCATGATAGAAAAGAACCACATGCAATACCATGCATGAAAAATCTAGCAAGGAAAATACACATGCAAGTTGATACCTGCAATGAAGCTAGTTGTAACTGCTTGATCTTGGCTTTCCCTGCTTGATCTTTGCTTCCTCTTGCCTTCTTTGCCTTTCTTGATCCAATTCCAAAATGCTCCAAGAGAACTATAAGTGTCTAAGAGTATGAGAGAGAGAGAGAGAATAATGAGAGAGATCCAAAACTCAACTGGCAAAAGGTTACACTAATCAAGCTTTCCTATTGAAGCATTTTTATCAACGAGGCCTTTATTTTCTTCATTTTCCATTATTTTCCTTCAATTTACTCCTGACATGCAACCTGTGACCTTTCACCTTCCCTTTCTCCTAATTTCCTTTATTATCATAAATAATTGTGCCAAAATTCCATTTTGCCTTTCCAAAGCCTTAACCATTGCATTTTCCAATTTCATTAGCCATAAACAACCAAATGAACACCCACTAGGATGTTTTTCCCAACATTCAACTTGGAATATGTGTCCCATCAACTGTGGTATTTACATATTTTTACATGGATTTTTATTGGGGTTGTTACAAACCCCCCCCCCCCCCCCCCCCTTGGGGGAACACCATCCTCAGTGTTCAATGACACCTATAACCAAAAATACCGTTGAAAACAAAAACTTACTACCCATGAAACTCTATAACATAGCTCGTTGCAGTATTTACAATGACCATTTATAAAACATAACAACATGACTGGATAACAACCATACTTCATACTAGAGCTTTATAACAGAGCTCATTACGGTATTTACAATGATATACACATATAGACATATACACATTTGCTCAAATAGCAAATAAAATGGATATGATGTTTGCATCTGCAACAAGGGAATCTATAGGCTCACAAATTCACCCTCAAGGTAATACCAAGAGTCACCTCCTTCCCAGGAAGTCCACAATCCACTGCCACAATCAAAGTTGCATCCAATGTCCAATGCTAAAATCCCACACTACTTGTCCTCTTAGTGAACAGTTACCAGCTCATTTTTCCAGGGCGCACTCCCAATGTGCATCTGATTCCATCTAGCAATGCTAATGACCAAAACAAATCCATCCCCAACCTTCCCTTCTCTGCTACATAGTCCTTTAGGAAATCCAGTCAACCCCTTTTGTGCAATCACTCACCTTCCAAGTTCCCCGACATCCCCTATCCTAGGCTATCCACACCTTGGCAAGGCTTCCTTGCATTAGAAGATCAAACATTTAAGGCGTATACCTGCCTCAAAACTATCATACTGGTCATAGCATGCTCATGGAAATCAATGGACATATTGGATACCAGTTTCCCACAATGACCTGCTCCTGAAGTACTCTACAAGCATATTACTACATGTTCCAATTTCTTTCACTGTTGCTACCTGTTCTTGTAGTCAATTTCAACCACCCAACTGGGCATGTTCATGCATTCCTGTTCCAAGTACATAACTTCCATTAGATTAAAATAAAATGGAAATAACCTCGAATCATACCTCATTTGTAGTTGGTCAATAAGGTACACTTGCAATCTTGTTTACTCCTTGTCACAACAAGTCAAACTAATTGTTTTATCAAAGCATCATGCATAACATATCACATCAGATTAGCTCAAAACACAACCATCATAGATAAAAATCATAAATCACATGTAACCATCATAAACCAGAATCATAGATCACATGTAATCATCATATACCATAATCATAAATCACATGCATAATAAAGCTAAATTGTAACAACCCTGGAGAAAATTCCATGTAATAAATGTTAAAAACAATAACCATGGATGAATGGGACACTTATTCCAAGCTGAATGTTGGGAACTACATCCTAAGGGATGTTCATTTGGTTGTTTATGGCTAATGGAATTTCCAAAGGCAATGGCTAAGGTGTTAAAAGACATTTTGGCACATTTATTTATGAAAATAATGGAAATTAGGAGAAAAATGAGGTGAAAGGTCACAGGTTGCATGTGAGGAAGAAAATGAATAAAATAGAACCTCATTCATAAGAAGGCTTCTAAGGATCAGTTGGTAACCTTTTTGTTAGTTCAGCTGTGGGAGCTCTCTCTCATTATTCTCTCTCATACTCTTGGATACTTAATGTTTTCTTGGAGCACTTTTCGAGGGTGTGGCATACTTGTATTTTTAGAGAAAGAAGGCAAAGGAAGAGTAGGAAACCACAAGAAGGAATCGACATCAATAGCTACATCAGATTTTCTTGCAGGTACCGAGTTGCATGTATGATTTATTCACTAGTTTTGGCATGCATTGCATATGCATGTGGTTTCTTGGTTGTAATTTGTCATTGGCATGGAAGTTGCTTAGATTGCCATTTCCTAGATAGCCATGGTGAGTGTGTGTTTACTTTCATGATTTGTTTTTGGTTGGTTCTCATGATTCCTTAGATTGGGTTGAGTTATTAGTTCCTGGAAGCCCTAGTTGGACAAATTCTCTGGAAGCCCTATAATAGCTTGTGTTGAGTTACTAGTCCTGGAAGCCTTGGTTGGAAAAACGTTCTAGAAGCCCTTAGTGGGTTGAGTTAATAGTCCTAGAAGCCTTTGTTGGACAAACTCTTTGGAATCCCAGTGACAACTATGGGTTGATTTACTAGTCTTTGAAGCCTTGGTTGGAATAAACGCTTTGGAATCCCTGGAAGGCTTTGATGGAGACCAATATAATGATGGTTTTGTGATGTCTGACCTTGAGGTGGAATCACTATTTGATGGGTTGAGGTGGATGGCCTCTAGAAGCCCTGAATGATTTTTGATTGATGTGTTCTATGAGATCACACATTCATGCTTGGAATATTGTGTTAGAGCCTAGATTGACCTCAGGCTGAAGGGAGGAAATTCTAGGGTAACCACAAACTAAGCTTAACCTGGTAGCTAGCGCTACTAGGTCAGGAGAGGGCTCTCTCCTTATGAATCTCAGTCAAGATGACTGGATCATGAACAAAATTTTATGCTAGGTATAGTAGCTCAAGGGCTTTTATTGATTTTGTTGGTTTTTTGTGGCATTAGATGGAGCTAGGAAATTTGGATCTAGGAAATTAGGTCAGAATGCAAGGTGTTCTATGGGGCAAGGTAGGTACAGGCTTTTACACTTGAAATTGAGTGAGGTGAGATGTCTAATACTGGTGAGGAGATGAGGAGGGCATGTAACAATCATGTATCCTTCTCAAACAACAAAAAGCATAGAATACTGAATGGTTTCCTAAAGTAGAGCACTGCAAACAATGACTTCTACCTATCTATCTTGATATCATGCAGTTAGAAGCTATGAAATAGATGATGGCATACATAAAACATGTAAACAAATGATAACAAAAGAAGAAACTATGCAAAAGCACCATACCACAAGTATCCCATAAAATAGCTGCAACTCCTATTAATTTCCTTGCGAAACTGCTTACAATGATGTACAATATAGTTCGGAGCATCCAAGTGAATCAAAACCTTGCAAATGAGAAAAAAAACACATAATATAGACATCAAACAACTCATCCTGACCTTCAGGGGTCGAATCCATAAGAAGAGGGGTTGTTTCAACCATTTCCCAACAAAGAACTGGAATATAGGCAATTAAACAACTTCCCTCTAAAAGAGTGGAAGCAGATTCATTTGCCTCAAAACCACCTCTAACTAATGAATCTACCATGTAACACTATTTTACCATTACAAGTACATACCATGTCATCAATTACATCAGTAAAAACAACCATGATGAGAGAGAAGTCAAATTCCATTCAAAACAGGGGAAATTTTTATTTTTTGAGCAAAATGGTCAAAAGCAGAGCGCCACTGGCCAAAAGCGTAATGCCACTTTCAGCACACTTTTGGAGGCCTTCCCCTTAGCCAAATTGAGCCCATGATAGCTCATTGGAAAGGTGTTCAAGTCTAGTTGCTGAAACACCTAGAATTTGTGAATTTGGAGGTCATTTTCCCTCTCAAAAACTTGAATCTCCCAAGACTACTTCTGTGTGTCCAAAAAGAGGTAGAGAGGTCATTTTTTGGTAGTTTTTGGACCTTTTGGTGACCTGGATTTTCTCCAAAATTTCCAGGGTGCATGTTCTCATCATCCTGAATCTAAATATGCAAACCTTTTCTCCATCTGATGCTCCAGGGGAAAGTGCAGTGCCGGTGGCGTTGTGCTTATGGGAAAAATTTTTGTGTTTAAAACTACAAAATTGCAAAAATGCAAAAACTTTCCAGAATTTGTCGAAATTTGGCATGGGACACCACCATCAGCTGCTTTGATGAGCTATGGAGGCTTTAGCCAATATTTCCAACCTATATTGCTCATTCTTTCCCTCTAAGTCTCTCCTCAACCTAGCTTTTAGCTTCCTAATCCTCATATTGTAGATTTTGTTGTTGGTCATGTAATGGTAGGCCATGTGTCAGAGCATTTTCTTATCCTAGTTGGCCTTCTCAATTAGTCCTTCAAGATGTATGTTGACCCTCTCAAGCCATGTTTCCCTATCATTTTCAATCTCTTGCTCAATAGGAGTAAATTTAACATGAGCCTCTTTAGCCTTTTGCGTGAATGCTTTGATCATTTGCAGCTCCATGAAGACTTTCTTGTCACTCAATTGTTTGTTTTCCTGTTCTAAATATTTGATGAACTTGGCTCTCTCTAAGTTGTCTGCCAAAGCTTGTATTTGAGCTTCCCTTTCTTGAATGATGATATCCTTGACAATTTCTTCATCCCGAGCTTCCAAGTCAATAATGCCAACTCCATGATGAGTAAAGTGTTGTTGCAACTCCTCATGCTCAATCATATCAAAATCTCTTTCCTCCTCATCACCAAGATCTTCCTCCTGCACTTTTTCCTTGCCTTTACTTAACTGCTCAACCTGTACTTATTTTGTTGATGACAAAGGCAAAGCCCCTTCCACACCTTGTGGAGAAAACATTTGCCTGCAGATTGATGACGAAGGAAAGGCCCCTTACACACCTTGTGGAGCAAATACTTGCCGAGCAGCTACAAAAAGTCTCCTTGTGCCTCTCTGATATGTTAAGTACAATAGCACCTTAGAAGTTTTGGTTTCCTTGACCTCTTCCCTTATTTCTCCATGGCTAGAGGTCCGCCTTCTTCTTGATGCACTGGCGAAGGGATCTGTGGACCTTTGAAAACCTCATGAGCAATGAAAGTCTCCCAAGGAATTTTAAGAAGATTGAGATGGTGAAGAACAATGATTTTGATCAAAGAGTAATGATAGATGTTGTTCAACTGCTGAGGGTATGGTTTCTTACGCACAAAGTAAGCTATCTTATCAATATTTCTAAACAAGAAATATGGGAGATTTATCATTCTTACCTTGGTGAAGTGCATGAGGAGTCAGATATGGTAAGCATACAACCGGGAGAATCTGCCTTCACAAGTGAAATACTTGATGATAATCCTCATCAAAGGAACATACCTGTTCTCCAAAAATTTAAAAGGGAAAAACCTCTTCACCTGGTTTCTGTATTGAGGCTTGATGTAAGGTTCATAGTAATCCTCATCAAGGTCATGACCCTTGTACCATTTTTCACCAACATTAGGGATTCTAGTGGCTTTTGAAATGATAGTTGGTGATATTGTGAAGGTTACTCTGGAAAGTGTCACCTCATTGTTATGTAAATGAGTCACAAAAAGTCTGGCCAACTCATGGTGAAACTAAACTATTTCGACTAGTTCACAAAATTCAAAACATGCTTGGTGTTTGAAATAAGAAACTACCAGTGGGCAATCCTATAATTCTCTCAAACTGGTGGGCTCCTCTCTGATGATTTTTCCTCCTTTATGGGGCTTCCTCAGTTGCCTGTGCCTCTCTATAGAACTTCCACTGAATGTTTCCTCCTCATATTCTTTATCACTCTCTTTGTCCATGTTTCCCTTAATTTGCACAGTGGTAATGTATGGATGGTGGTATCGGTAATGACTTGGAGGAATGGGTGCAAATGAAAGTGTGGACAAAATGTATGAGGGAGGGGGTTTGGGGAGTGATAAGTGAGTGATAGAGTGTGATAGTAGTGATGGAATAAGGGTTCAATTTTATGAAATGAATGGTAGGTAAACTAGGGTTTACCATAGAGATTAGGGTTTTAATTTTGAGGATGAAAAACCAAAAAATTCTTCACATGTGCACACTAAGCAACAATTGGAGTGATGATACTTACTTGCTAAGAGAAAATATGGAGGAAACTCGATGAAATTTGGATGTTTTGGAGCAATTTTGGGCTTTTCTAGTCAAAGCACAGTGCCAACTATAGGAGCGCAGTGCTAGTCTAGGAGCGCAGTGCCAGTGTTAATTTTCACTTTGTGAAAATGCCAGAAGCGCAGCGCCAGGCTAGGAGCACAGCGCCACTTCAGGACGACTTTTAACTACCTTCTTGATGTCCAAATTGGGCATGTGATAGCTCGTTGGAAATCTTGTCGAGTCTAAATTATATAAAAGCTTGAACTTTTCAATTTGGAGTTCATTTTCCCTATCAAAATCTCAATCTCCCAAGACTGGTAAAAATGTGTAGAATGAGGCTGCCAAAATGCATAGTGTTGTTGCAGTCAACTTTTGAAGGTCTTCCTCAACTACAAATTGAGCTCATGATAGCTTAGTGGAAATATATTTGTGTCTACTTATCATTTGACTCATCAATCAAGTCATTTGGTCATTCCATCTATGATAAAAAAATATTTTACCAAGGTCACTCTAGAGGTGCATTAACCCTGCTGAGGCAAATGATGTTTTCGAAAGTTCTCCCAAACCATGAAACCTATGTAAAAAATGAAAGAGGTTTTTCTTCTTGGGTAAATTATGGACAAAAACCTCTCTCACGTTTTTCAAATTCATATTTTCTTGCTCAAAAACACAGTTTGAAGAAAAATTGTCCCTTATGTGTGGTGAATGGCTTGTTCCTTGGAATGACTTCTCGACAAATGATGGAGACCTAATTTTTGATGATATGAAATTGCCTCATACCTTTTGATATCCCTTATGCCTCCTCTTCTCATATATCTCTGATCCCATAGCCAACCCTAGCTCAATGGGAGAGGAATTTATGGTTTTAGTGCTTGTTTCTCTTTTGCTTTTGCAGGTGAATTGGTGCTCATGATGACTTGATTTTTGCAGTGGCAGGTGCTTGGCAACATCATCAGATGCTTAGGAGCAGCTGGGAACCAATATTACATATGGAAACATAAAGTTACATAAGAAATGAAGATAAAAATAAAATACTTTGTTTTCACCTCAAAACAAGTTTTGAGGTGAGAACTACATTAGGCTTTCAATATGATAAATTATGGCTTTACCAATCATTATTGGCCTCCTCATGTCCTTGTTGATCATTATTGTCATGTAATTATTGGATTTGACCATGGTGGGACCCTAAAACCTAATGAAACCAAACCCTAAGACCTAATAAGATAAACTGCAGAGTAAATCATGAACCGTGACTGAAATATGAAAGAGGATCAACAAGTACAAATTATGAGGAGAAAAACTGGATGTAAACCCTACCATCAGTGAATCCATGACCTAATTGAATGAATCATTAGTATGGGACTCCTACTATGAGATGCAAAAGAGCAAATTTTGATCATTGATGGCAGTGTGAAACACTGACACTAACATATGGCACGAGGATGAATGGCTGAAGAGAGATTTGGCTTAGTCATTCTACAGTCTAGTGGAACATGGTAGTGCCATCTTCAGTTGGTTCATTGCATTCATTAATGAAAAATTAATTCCCTTTATTTTCATGTGTAAAGGTACTGATGTATTTATGGATTTTATGGATGATATGTTTATTGTATTTATGTTCCTATTACATTGTTTATATGCACATTTTATGACAGCAACTATGTATGGCTCTCATCATGTTTTTACTTGTATGTGAATGGATAATGTGCCTATGACCTAATAGATGATAATGAAGCAAATGGCATGAAGGAACAATGGTTCATAGCGATTCTCAAATAAGTACGAGATCCCTACACTTAATTATGTTGTTTACACATGTAAGTTACATGTCGATGATATGTTTGACGAAATGCCTATCATGCCTAGTAGGGATCCAGTCAAGGTCTTGAACAAGTATTTGCTTCAGTACTTTCATTTCCATGTTACTTTACTGATTTGAAGAGATGGATCAATTCTGGGAAGTGTCCTGGGCTTTGAGCCTGAAAAAGTGGCTTAAATCCCAGGGTCGCTGGCACAACACTGACATTTTTTATCCATATATGTTGGTAGGTAGGCATGTGAGAGTGAATTTAGGTTGTTGGTTGCTACCTTTCCCATAACAATAGAGTGACTATGGCCCAAGAGACCTAAAACAACAATGGGACCCAGGAACAGGTTATCTGAGTGGCTGACTTTTCCTCTGAGGGTTCTGTTGATGATGTTGGATGTCTGTATGGTGTTTTTATGTCGGTTCCACTTCCTTAATGTGACTTAGGAGGTCGAATCATATCATAGTGGCCTCTCGTCACATGTTTACCCAGACTGTCTGGTTTCTTGGGTAGATCTAGGAGGAGGGTGTTACATAAATAAAATGATGATACTTATCCTTTCATTAATCCTTAGCTTCTATCTTTTTCATTATTTCATACACACTCCAAATTGGTTGCCACAATCAACAAAAACCCAGTGCCTTCTCCTCAACCATGTGCACATACACATAGTTTGTGTCACAATCGCACAATCCACACACAACATACAACACTATGCAATGCATGCTCCACACCTAACATATAATGCATACACCTACACCCAATGCACAACACAACACAATACATACTCTTACATCCAGTGTACGAAACGACACAACACGTATACGTACACAATGTACATTACAAGACATACATCCGCACACAACGTGAGACACCACAAAATGCATACACATACACCTGATATACAACATAACTCATATGTCTATACTCGATGTACAAAACCACACAATGCATGTACCCGCACATAGTACAACACAACGAATACACATGTCATGATACTGTGACTACACAATGCACATAATTAGTACCACATGCCTGCAGCACAACATGTACGACATGCACTCAATGCCACAAGTATGCCAGTGCCACATGTACTAAGCACCACCTGCACAACATGTGCACAACATCACATGTACATGGCACCACCTGCACAATGTGTACACAATGCCATATGTACACTGCATAGCTGTACAACATGTACACAATACCACATGTACACATTACCACACGCATGACAAGTACGCGACACCACATGTACACAGTGCCAAATGCACGACATGTACACAACACCATCTACACATAACACCACTTGTACAACATGTACAAAACACCACATGTGCACAACACCACTTGTACAATCATTCACCCAACACCATATGTATATAGCACCATCTATACCCAACAGTGAATATGCAACAAGTACAACATATAAAACCTATGCACAAAAATAGTACCTCACATCCAAATGCACAATGTCTCTACTAAGAAACCTTGCTTCCAATGTCTTATCCATGCTTTATCCTAACATGTCGCAAACCACACTGCTTTAATTTCACGGATGTATCCTTCCACATTACTTGTCATAACATAAACATACGCATAATACAAGCATACAATATAAATTCATATTCACATGATAGTGACCCCATATATTTGTCATGACTACTCTTCCCACTTGATTCGTCATAGCTAAGAACTTCTTCATGTCATTTCCTTGCATAAGAAATCATTCCGCCACAAGAATGATTCTTGATGATCTGTCAGAAAGTTACATAGATATATGGATACATACATAGATATACATAAACATTAGAATAAACAATCATGATACTGTTAGAAAATGATACACATACATACGTACATGTATACATATAAACATCAGTATAATCATGATCACAACAAAATTACCATATGTTATAAGGTCAAGGTTAATAAATCACCCTTTACATGTGCAACATATTCAAAATATTGAGAACAATAGTTTCCAACATAGCCAAGGCATCTAACACCTCAGATAGTTTACTTTACCTTTTCCTGCTACCTTTCTCATGACTATACTGCTAGCATCCATCTACACCAATGGACCCAACCAATCCAACCGACTGTCATAGTCTTACCTTCCATTGTGCTTACTCATGCACTAAGCTTCATCCAAGTTTTACATGTTGGGTACCATACGACTCTCCCCAAGCTCCATTAAATTTCCTCTTTCCCAACCAATTATCAAGATTCAAAACAATAAAGGAAAGACCGAGATGAAAAGAAGAGGAAAACCATCGAAAACCAACAACAATATGACACCACAAACAAAGTTGCATGATCATGCACTAGACATAACAAAACTAAAAATAAAGCGCAAGCAAATCACGAAATGCCAGAAGGACAAGGCTAATAATAGACACCATGACTCAATCCCCGTGGTTCCTAGTGATTTCAAGGGAAAGCTCAACCTGAGCCTTCTTGAATATTTCATAGCAATCTCTTTCCATGCAATCCCCTGCATCATACTTCCATCAACACATAATGTCAATGCATAACTAAACATCACAATACACTAGTTACCTTACCTTTTTGTTCCAAACACATTGCTTGCAACTGAACACATCCATGTCATCTCTCAAGGGACTCCAATTCCCTTGATAGATCCACCTATAACTAGAGACTAGCTAATATACCTGTCAAATACATGTTCATGAATATAGCACATACCCACATAACTCGGATGAAATCAAGGGTAATAATACTTTCGGTATGCAAATCATTCATTCATTTGGAATTAGGGTTTCCAAACATATCCAAAGGAATTATTACCCAATTCCTTTCTTTGACCTTTTTCTTGATACAATTGAGTGTTACTATGCACTGTCACATCATCGACTATTAGTGAGATAAACACATCAACTATTACCTTGTTAGGATAATACCAACATGCTTCCTGTAACTACTCACACATGTCAACCACATGTTCCAAATATGAAGACAATCATATCTATCAATTTGAAATCAACATTTAGCAAGACTAACAATCATGTCATAATCCATAGTCAACTCATAGTCATTAGACATAATGCTACAACTATCACCTACTTACACGCAAGTACATATCAATTGTCTCGACACATATGTATTAGTACAATCATCTTAAAAAAAGATCATTTATTCATGTAACCCTATAAACTCATACTCATGTCATGCAATCTATCAAACATTCAAGCAAGCTATGAACACACCATGTCAGCTAAATCAACTAGACGACATAATCAAACAGTCAAGTACCAAATATACGACATAAGCAAACTCATACCTTGATGTATCTCAGGGGAGGCGATCTTGTCTACACAATCAATCCTGGTTAGCATGACACAACTTCACAACATATCAACTCAAACATAAATCATGATATCCATAATAGTAACTAACTAACATGTTCACATCATAAGCTCATAAGCATTTATCGTTCATGCATAACAATCACATATGTACGATCAGTCTAGATTATTACGACACCATATCACAAATATGTCGGCTTATACTTGGATATCGCAATCATAACCATCTACATAGGTAAAACCAGGTTAACACAATACATATAACATCAAGATCTTCAATTCAATGAACATAACCATCACGCATATGGCCAATGTAAATTACAACATCAAGATCTTAATAAAATAACCCTCATCATCAAGTTAATAGCATATAAAAACAATAAGCTATATATCATGCTCATCAACAACATATAACCTAATAATCAAGTTATCTAACGGAAAACAACAATAATAATGCATATAACTACAGGTTAGTATCATTCTTGACTATTCAACATTTGTTCATATAACTTCACTAATAAACTAACATCTATCATGAATGTAATCATAACATCAAAAGACATGTACATAAACCTAATTCATATAATAATCCTTAACTTACATACATTCATACCAACATACGATAACCGTATGGCGATCTTCTCTTACCCCAAGGTCTAATGAGACAACCTCATTATGATGATTTTCATCTCCTATTCTATCTCAGCCAACACATTAGCATCATAATAACCAATAGCACCACGATGACCTAAATTTGCATACAATGAATTCACAGGGAATTTTTGACCTATTATTCATGCATAACTATAACCAAGACCATATGTTCATAACGACTGCATATAGACATATAACACATGAGTACAAAACCATATGCACATCCGTCTAGCTAGAGTCCAGTCGTCAATGCATGACCATATCAACTTCACAAACTATGACCTCATGCATGAAACCAACCACTACTCCATTGTACACATTGCCACATGCAACCATCAACATGCATAAGAAATGCATAATCAATTACACATACACATGAACACATGTAGTCGAGCATAATCGATCAATACTTGTAACCAACCTACAAGACTGATACATGTAATCAAACATATAAGAATGCAACCTAACATACAAGGATGTAATCAAGCGACATATAAAAACATGTAAGTGAAATATAACAATATGTAACCAATCATATACTCATGACGATGCATTCCAAAAAATCAACATCAAGTTCCTCATGACAACCTTACTACAACCATGATCAACATTATGCAATGCAACAAGCACATGGAATGCAAGTGTAAGAGACACACATGCAATTGGCATGCATGCATGGCCAACACACATAGCCCATCCAGTTCGATAGTTCAACCATGCTTTGATACCACTCTGTAACACCCTCCTCCCACATATACCCAAGTAATCATGCCAATTGGGGTAAACATGAGACGAGAGGCTACTATGATCAGATTCGACCTCTATGTGACCTTAAGGAAGTGAAATCGATGGAACATCACACACAATCATCCAACATCAGCAACAGAACCCTCAGGAGACATGTCAGGCACTCAGACATCTTGTCCCTAGGTCCCACTATTGTTCTGATCTCTTAGGCCATCGTGGCTCCATGCTATGGGAAAGGGAGTGAGCAGTAACCTAAAGTCGCTCTCATAGGCTTGCCTGCTAGTGACCAGAGACCAAAATTTCCAATTATGTGCCAGCAACCCCGGGATTTAAGCTAAGCCACTTTTTCAGGTCTAGAGGCTTGGCCACTACCCAATATCGAGTGATAGCTTGGAATTAGTAAAAGTACAGGGAAACAATGATGCAAAGGAAATAAGTCGAACAAGACCTTTATTAGACCCCTACTAGCCATGTCAGGCATTTCGTCAAACATATCATCAACATGTAACCTACAGGTGTAAATAACATAATTAAGAGTAAGGTTCTCATACTTATATGAGAATCACTATGAACCATTGTTTCCTCATTTCATTTGTTGCATTATCATTTATTAGGCCATAGATACCATTCATTTACAAGTAAAAACATGCTAAGAGCCATACATAGTTGTTGTCATAAAATATACATATAACCACCATAATAGGAACAAAATTACCATAAACATATCAGCCATCAAAACCCACATATACATCAATAATTTTGCACATGGAAATCAAGGGAATGAATTTCTCATTAATGAATGCAATAAACCAATCGAAGATGGGACTACCATGTTCCACCCAACCATAGAATGGCTTAGCCAAATCTTTCTTCATCCATTCACCCCTGTGCCATATTCAAAGCATGAATGTGGGACTCAAACCAAAAGAACCAACCAGGTCATATTGATGCTAAACCACCTCACCCTCACAAAAAAAAACTAGGCTTTACTGTAATCCATCCCGGATGACTAGGCCAACACAACGAACACATCATAATAGGCCTTACTGTGATATCCACTCGATCACTAGGCAAAACAAGAATGGATGCCACCGGTTTTCTTCACCTACACCATGAGGAATTTTCCTATCTCCTAGTCTCTCAGGCTTTACCACAATCCAAACTTAGATCACTAGACCCTAAACCGAGACCCACTCTCCAAGCTTTACCGCATAACCGAAACCTAGGATTACTAGGCCCAACGTAGAGCAAACCACCTCTTGACTTTATCGTATATCTTTACATTCACCAGAAATGATTCCTAGGCCCATCGAGGCAACATAATCCTTTATTTACCACAAGGCACAGTTTCGCTCAGGGGTCACTAGGTCAGTGGCTTTAATGTGATCCATAGTTCAGTTTAGTGACCACTAGACCATGTGCTCTATCATTAGGAGATCCACCTCACCTAGCTTTGAATTCATCTAGTAATCCAGCTCAACTAAAACATGAGAACCCCATCTCACCATGGCTATCCAGAAATGGAAAGGCTAGGTTGAAAACATTGTTACACTTGGAAAAACCCATGCCATGATAGAAAATAACCAAATGCAATGCCATGCATGCCAAATCTAGCAAGGAAAATACACATGCAAGTCGATACCTACAATGAAGTCTGTTGTAGCTGCTTGATCATGCCTTTCCCTGCTTGATCTTGCTTCCTCTTTCCTTCTTTGCCTTTCTTGCTCCAATGCCAAAATGCTCCAAGAGAACTCTAAGTGTCCAAGAGTATGAGAGAGAGAGAGAATAATGAGAGAGCTCCAAAAATCAACTGACAAAAGGTTACATTGACCAAGCTTGTCCACTAATCCATAAAAGCCTTTTTATCAACGTGGCCTCTATTTTCTTCATTTTCCATTATTGTCCTTCAATTTCCTCCTCACATGAAACCTGTGACATTTCACCTTCTTTTTCTCCTAATTTCCTTTATTTTCATAAATAATTGTGCCAAAATTCCACTTTGCCTTTCCAAAGCCTTAGCCATTGCCTTTGCCAATTTCCTTAGCCATAAAAGACCAAATGAACACCCATTAGGATGTTTTTCCCAACATTCAACTTGGAATATGTGTCCCATGAACCATGGGATTTATATATTTTTACATGGATTTTTACCAGGGTTGTTACATTTTTGTAACTTTCGGAATCCATTAAACACATGATGACAAGACTAATAAACCAAAAATTAAATATAGGACTAGGCCTTACCATCCCCAACCAGGACTAATGTTCTATCAAACACTTGGAATCAATGCAATTTATAGGTGTAAACAACAGATCTAAGCATAGGGGTTTCATACTTATCTGAGATTCACTATGAAGCTTTGTTTCCTTATCACATTAGCTGCAGTTTTATCCATTACGCCATAGATACATTGTTCATTCATATACAAGTAAAAACATGATGGGAGCCATACATAGCGACTGTCATAATACACATTCATAACCAACATAATAACAACAAAAATACCAAGGAAACAACAACCACATAATCCAAATATAAACTAGTATAATACTTGTGAGATAACAAGGAGAAATAACCTCATTTTAATGATGCAAAATCCAACCTAGTATGGGACTACCACATTCCACTCGACCATAAAATGGCTAAGCCAAATCTCCCTTCAACCATTCACACCCATGCCATATTCCAAGCATGAATGTGGGACCTTATAGAACACATCAATCCAAAACCATCCAGGGATTCCAGAGGCCATCCACCTCAACCCATCAAACAATGATTCCACGTCACGGTTGGACATCACAAAACCATCATCAGATTGGTCTCTATCGAAGCCTTCCAGGACTTCCAGAGTGTTTGTCCAACTACATCTTAAAGGACTAGTAACTCAACCCACAAAGGGATTCCAGAGCATTTTTCTAACCAAGGCTTCCATGACTAGTAACTCAACCCAAGATATTACATGGCTTTCAGAGTGTTTGTCCAACCAAGGCTTCCAGGACTAATAACTCAACCTAAGCTAAGGAAACATGAGAACCAACCAAAATAAAATAATGAAATACCCACAATCTCCATGGTTATCTAGGAAATAGCAAGGCTAGGCAATCCACTATCAATCCCAACCATCCTCCATACCAATGACAAATCATAACTAGCAAACCACATGCATATGACACACATGCCAAAACTAGTGAGGAAAATATACATTCAACTCGGTTCCTATAAGAAAAACCCATTGTAGCTACTAATCTTGATGTCCTCTTACACTTTCTTTCTCTTCCTTTGCCTTCTTGTTCCAAAACTCCAAATATGCCACACTCTCCAAGAGTGCTCCAAGAAAACTCTAAGTGTCCAAGAGTATGAGAGAGAGAGAATAGAGAGAGAACTCAAGAAATAAACTGACATAAGCTTACACTGACCAAGCCTACCCACTGATCCTTAGAAGCCTTTTTATGAATGAGGCCTCTATTTTCTTTATTTTGCATTATTTTCCTTCATTTTCCTTCTCACATGCAACTTGTGACCTTTCACCTCCCTTTTTTCCTAATTTCCTTTATTTTCATAAATAAATGTGCCAAAAATTCCATTTTGCTTTTCCAAAGCCTTAGCCATTGCCTTTGTTAATTTCCTTAGCCATTAACAACCAAATCAACACCCACACTACGATGTCTTACCCTACATTCAACTTGGAATAAGTGTCCCACCAATCATGTTTATTATTTTTGCCTTTATTAACTTTAATTACATGGAATTTTCACGAGGGTTGTTACACCTTCCACCATGATTAAGCTAGGGCATGATATTTTCATAAATCTAGAGCACATTAGGGCCATTATGTTGTCACTTATTTCACATATGGCATTCACCACTATGGCATCATCTTCAACATGGAGAGAATCTAAGAAATATACCATTGTTTCTAGAGAAATGTATATTGCTATTCTTATCTTTATTATTCCGCATGGTGTTTGTAGATTGGAAATTTTTCCTAGACTCTTAAGATTCATTGACTACTCCAACTCTCACTACCTTGCTCCATAATGCAACCAAAGCCCACTTAGGGTATTAGTGTTGGGTGTCTCAAGCTGACACATAAGGCTTGGTTTAGTTAGGCCAGGTTAACAACATTCTTCTTGTTAATTTTCAAATTATTATTTAACCATGATAAAACATGTGGATGACTCTTTTGCATTAAATTGCAAAAACCATTAAACATATTATATGTTGTTGATATGAACAATGTTGCTAGGGTAGCTTTGAGGTACAAGTGTTCAATGACAAACTCACTTTTAACAACACAATATCAATTAATATTTGAGAGAGATATATTGGCTTTTTTTTCTTAGGGTTGTAAATGGGAATAATTATTTGGGGATGATGGAACAATACATAGATGAAAATAGGTCACTAATCTGGTACAACCACTTAGCCTAACTCCCCATGATACTTTGCTTTACTCTCTTCTATGTTCCTCATTGGATAAGTTGGTGCGAATTAAAGGATTCGGTAAAATTATGTGTGATTTGTGTGTTGTAGCCAATGCTTCCAAAATCAAATATTTCATTCCTTATGTAGGGTGGTCAAATTTGTAGGACATCAAAGAGCACAAGTGCATAAAGAATTTAATGCATTATGGAAGGAGATTACTAATGAAAAAATTGAGAGGGGGAAGGAAAATGAGTGTGGAAAATGGGAATCATTTTGTAAACATGATGCTTGACATCTTTGAGAAGGCCAATGCCATGGACAAAAAATTAATTAGTAAGGACATGTTGGTTTCTATAATTAGCACTTCAATAAATAATTTGGGTAGGGAAACAATAGAGACGTTGACAAATCTACTATGATAAAAGATAGTGTAGGAAGAGCTTGAGTGGATGATTCACAAACACAGCGTAAATTCATGTGATCTTTCAAGTGTTGAGTACATATAATGGATGATGAAACTTTGAGATTGCATTTGTTGATTCAACTACTGCTTCCCTAAATAAATGGATACTTGCATTATGGTAGGATACATCATTCATGAGATTAATTCTTGTGGTAGTGGCATCCTAACTAATAGTCATTCTAGGATTATAGAGAAGAATTGCCAGTTGTTAGGAGCCCTCGCAAAATATTGATACATGATCAAATCACCAAAAGTACATATAAATTAGCATAAGAATAGAGTATCAAAACATCGATAACTTTGAAAGAGATGACAAGCTAGTGGATGGACATGTATAGGGGTTAATGGAATTCATATGTGTGTACTTAATAGAAGGCATATAACAATACACAAGGAAGGAGGAAAGAGATGAAACCCATTATCATTCTTCTAAAACATGTATATATCAAATGCATCTTGAATAAACATCTCATTCAAAACTATCATGGTAGTTTCTAATTTGAAGTGTAACTTGTGTTGTCCATGACATCTTGAAGCAAATGAACGGCCTTGATTAATGAATTGAGTAAAAGCTAAGCTACTTGCCGAGGTATGCCCTTCATTTATTGCAATCCACTATTTATAATTACACTTGAAAGCATTATCATATTGGTTATTGTAATGAAATTGCAATTTCTTACCTCTATGAGTTGTCATCTTAGATATGATTAGATACAAAATATATACAAGTTTTATATAATAATAAAAATTAAAGAATCAAATGATTAGAGAATCCATACCATGATTAACATGTGATAGCATACAATCACTTTCTAACATGTGGTAGCATACAATCACGCTCAAAAGATAACAAGCTTCAAAGAACCACTGATAAACAATTCCCATATCCTTAAAAATAGCTTCACATAAAATTGTGTAAATTCTTTGTAAAAATATCATATTTTTGAACTCAAAAAATAAAAACACAAATCAAAAATATATTCAAACTCTAATTATATAAATACCAACCACCAAAAATATATCCAAACAATAACTATACTAATACCTCATATTAAAATTGTGTTAAATTTTTATAAAAAAATATATATATCCAATTTAAATAATATAAACACGAATCATATATATAAACATAATGCAGATATAAAAAAAATAATAATATAATTGAAAAAATATAATATAATAATATTTTAAAAAATTGAAATTTACCTCAAAATTAATCTTTAAAACACTATTTAAGGAGAACAATTTTTTAACAATTTGATAATTGATTATGAGATTTCAACTATCATAATGTAATAACATTAAAAAGCAGATTTCAACAATGTGAAATTGTCATAACATTTATTTGAAATTGATGCATACTGTTGCCTATGAAAAATTGTAAGAACCCACTTACCTACTCTGATTTTTTTTTTTTCAAAATTGTATATTGTTGTAACATTTACATCCATTGATGCAATTGCCAGTTGTTCCCCATGAAGTGAGTGGGACATTGCAGCCAAAGCATTTGGTATATGGGATACGTTTAAAAAGTTGGAAAATATTTAGGTCACTTAAAATTATGAAGGGTAATCATTTTTATTTGGATTTATAAAAATTATTGTTAGTTTTTTTTAAAATATAATTAAAATTTCTATAAATTTCAAGACAAAAAATTATAATCTTTAGACTATGGCTATATTATATATTGGTTTATAACATGTTAAATTTATAGAAATTCATATATACAGTTAAAAATTTAAATATAAATAATAAAAGTGATGATTTTTTGAATTTCTACTAAGAATTTCACAAAATCTAGACCACTTGAAAAAGGCATCTCTTATATAGGTGGATGCAAGTTGTTTTGCATAAAGAATGTGTTTTTACTACCAAGTAAAGGAATCTTACTTGTGGTAAAGCAGGTTTCTGCAAGGAAATCAACGCAGG
Organism: Pinus taeda; assembly: GCA_000404065.3. Lineage (NCBI taxonomy): Eukaryota > Viridiplantae > Streptophyta > Pinopsida > Pinales > Pinaceae > Pinus > Pinus taeda. Next base: position 8,627 of record APFE030951378.1, on the reverse strand, counting down.
TCTTCCGCAAGAAAACAAGGTGGATGGCATTGTACAGGAAGTTGGTTCTTTTGCTTTCTGATCTTCTATTTTGTTTTTTGGGATGCATAGTCTGGTTTATTTTTTGTTTTTGTTTCTTGTTTTTTGGATGTATAATTTGGTTTATTTTTTATTTTTGTTTTAGTCTGGTTTATTTTGGTTTTTTGTGTTTTTATCTTAGTTTTTTTTTGTGTTTTTTCCCTAGTGTTACCAATTTGTTGGTTCTTAGTGATTTCTTTTTTTCTTCTTTGATATGGTGTTGTTCTAATAATGATTTTCCTACCTCTCTTCGGTTTCTGGGCATATGTAATTTCTCATTTGATTAATGAAAAATGTTCTCATTTGATTAAATGAAAAATGAAAGTTTTTTCGTCGAAAAAAAAGGTCTTGCGAACTTTAGTCAATAATCTTGCGATAGAACTAATAGTCAATAATGCTAGAAGAAGGGAAAACTGGTAGGAAACTTTATGCTTCCACCGTTTAGATTACTAGATTACGGTATTAGTTCACTATTTATTGCCACTTGGTTTTCTCAAAGGAAATAAGAACCTCAAGTAATTAACTACAAATCAAAGTTGTTTTATTTACAATTGAGGTCTTGATACCAGAAAAGTTGCAACTGATAGCTTCTCTGGTCTCCTGAATCTTTCATAGGAAAATATTGAAGCTGAGCACACATTCTCAATCTCTACCAAATATATTCAATCTTGCTTCTTTGTTAATCTGTATCCAATGGCACCTGTTAACTTTACATCCTTTGCATCCACCAACAGCTATGTGTAGGAAGTGTTTCTAAATCACCGTGGTCCTCACATCAAGAAAGGACTCGCTACCCATATCTACCATCGCATTAAAGAAATTGGATTAGCAGTTTTTCTGGACCAGAAAGAATTGTAAAGAGGAGAGAAGTTGGATCCTCAAATCGAAGGGGCTATTCGAACAACGTCCGTTCATGTAGCCTTATTTTCACCAACTTATGCTCAATCAATATGGTGTCTCCATGAGCTCGTACTGATAGGGAACAGATGTTGAAGTTGGGGTCAACAATAATTCCGGTTTTCTACAAAGTCGAGCTTGCAGATCTTCGGTGGATGCACGGTGGAGATCGATTTTATGCTAGAGATTTGGGCATGCTTGAAAGGAAGAGAGCATTCGATTGTCTGCAACCAAGGTACAACCCCAATACCATAGAAAAATGGAGGAATACTCTTTCTACTATGGCAGATATAATCGGTTTTAGTAAGACCCTCCCTATTATTTGAGTTTTTTACTTCGCTGGCTTCATAAGTATATCACAGATTATTTATGTAGATGTTTTTTATTTGTCTGTTGACTGTGATTGTGAATATTATTCAGGGAAGAGTGGTAGCTTGTCCATGAGGTCGTCCAACAAGTTCTAAAAAAAGTTCGCAAACCACCTTTGGACATCGCTAAATATCCTACTGGCCTCAATAAAAAAATAAAATATGTGGACAGAACATTGTCACTACAGCAGCAAAGCGAGAAGGCTACAATTTTGGGAATTGTAGGTCTTGGCGGGGTAGGGAAAACTACCCTCGCTAAACAATTCTTCAACCAAGAGAGATCAAATTACGATTGATCTTGCTTCTTATTTGATATCAAATCCAAATCTTTACCTTTCCTACAGAGTAGCCTTCTTAATGATCTGATGCAGTTGAATGAACAAATAAAAAGCGTTTCTGAAGGGATAGAGAGGCTCAAAATAGTTTCTCAATGGTCTCTTATCATTTATGATTGTGTGTGATGTTTCATCGATTTCACTTCCTTAACGTCATATAGGAGGTTGAATCATATCATAGTGGCCTCTCGTTTCATGTTTACCCCAGTTGTCCAATTACTTGGGTAGATGTGGTAGGAGGGTGTTACATAAATAAAATGTTGATACTTATCCTTTCATTAAACCTTAACTTCTACCTTTCTCCTTATTTCGTACACACTCTGGATTGGTTGTCGCACCTGACAAACACCCAGTGCCTTCTCCTCAACCATGTGCACATACACATAGTGTGCATCAAAACTGCACAATCGACACACGACATACAACACCATGCAATACATGCATCCACACCTAACATACAACACATACACCTACACCCAGTGCACAACACAATACATACACCTAAACCTAGTGCATAACACAACACAATACATACTCTTACATCCGCTGTACAACACGGCACAACACGTATATGTACACAATGTACATTACAAGTCATATATCCACACACAATGTGAGACACCACAAAATGCATACACATACACTTGATATACAACACAAATCATACGTCTATACCCGATGTACAACACCACACAATACATGTACCCACACATAGTACTGCACAATGAATACACATGTCACAATACTGTGACTACACAATGCACATACATAGTACCGCATTCCTGCAACACAACATGTATGACATGCACTCAATCCCATATGTATGCTAGTGCCACATGTACTAAGCACCACCTGCACAACGTGTGCACAACATCACATGTACACAACACCACCTGCACAACATGTACACAACACCATATGTACACTGCACCATTTTACAATGTGTACACAATACCACATGTACACATTACCACACACACGACATGTACACGACACCACATGTACACAATGCCACATGCATGACTTGTACACAACACCACTTACACATAACACCACTTGTACAACATGTACAGAGAACCACATGCACACAACACCACTTGTACAATCATGCACACCACACCATATGTACATAACACCATCTATACCCAGTACTGAATATGCAACATGTACAACATATACAACCTATGCACAACAATAGTAACTCACATCCAAAATCACATTGTCTCTACTAAGAAACCTTTCTTCCATTGTCTTATCTAGGCTTTATTCTAACATGTTGCAGACCACATGGCTTTCATTTCAGTAATGTATCCTTCCACATTACCTGCCATAACATAAACATGGGCATAATACAAGCATACAATATAAATTCATATTCACATGATACTAACCTCATATATTTGTCATGACTACTCTTCCTACTTGATTCCTCATAGCCATGAACTTCTTCATGTCATTCACCTGCATAAGCAATCATTCCGCCACAAGAATGATTCTTGATGATCTATCGGACAGTGACATAGATACATGGATACATACATACATATACGTAAAAATTAGCATAAACAATTATGATCACGTCAGACAATGATATACATACATACATATATGTATACATATAAACATCAGCATAATCATGATCACAACAAAATTACCATATATTATAAGGTCATGGTTAAGAGATCTCCCTTTAAGTGTGCAACATATGAAAAACATTGAGAACAATAGTTCCCAACATGACCAAGGCATATGACACCTTAGATATGTTTACTTTATCTTTTCCTGTTACCTTTCTCATGCCTATACTGTCAGTGCCCATCTACACCAATGGACCCAACCAGTCCAATCCACTGTTATAGCCTTACCTTCCGTTGTGCTTACTCATGCATCAATATTCATCTAAGTTTTACCTTTTGGGTACAACACGGCTCTCCCCGAGCTCCATTAACTTTCCTCTTTCCCAACCAATTATCAAGACTCAAGAAAATAAATGAAAGACTAAGAAGAAAAGAAGAACAAAACATGGAAAACCAACAACAATATGACACCACAAACAAAGTTTCATGATCATGCAACAGGCATAACAAAACTGAAAATATATAACAATAAAATCAGAAAATACCGGAAGCACAAGGCTAACAACAAACACCATGACTTAATCCCCGTGGTTCCCAGTGACTTCAAAGGAAATCTCAACTTGAGCCTTCTTCATTATTTCATGTGTTGGAAATAATACTAAGAGGGGGGGTGAAGCATTATTATCAAACTCTTATCAATTTATACAAATATTTTCATATCTGACAATTGAAACTTGCATATACCTTCCAAACTTATAATTTAATTTATTCTTCAGATGTTTGTCATTAATCTGTATGTGATAACCATAGAATAATGAACAGGAACACAAAATAGACAGTCACACCAAGGAACACAAGATGTAAGGTGGAAACCCAATGTGGGTGAAAACCACCTGCTACAATATATCTATATCTTCTTTCAATTAGAAACTTCTTCTTACAATGATTTTGTACTAGTAAAGTCTTTTACCAGTATGCAGGCTGCAACCTGTAGAGAGCTACAACCCTCTCTCGTTTTCTAGCTTCTTCTGGAAGGGAGCTACAACCCCCTTGGCTCTTGTACTAGCTGAAATACTAATATGTAGGTGCTGACCTACAGAAGGCTACTACCTTCTCTTTCCTTCCAGGGACCACGTTTCATCAATTTTCAAACTGGATCCAAAACATCATGTACATGTGCATCACCCAATCTCCTTTAAACAAATAACTTCTAAGAATGCAGTAACCAGAAAATAACACTACTAACCAGACACCAATTTAAACCCAGATCTCTGCAGAAATAGATAAAAGATAGCTAAAATATATTTCAAGAAAGGTCCGCAACTTCATCGAAGGAAACCTGCGGATATCCGCACTTCTGCCGTGATGAATCTGCGCAACTCCGCACCTGCTTCTTCTTTGTTTCTGCACACCTCCACACTGCGTTGTTGCCGCTCTCTTCAGTATATTTGACTTATAATGCTCCGGTTTCTCCTTGATTCAGATTCAACTATGTCTCACCAATCGATTATCAAAAATTCAGATCTTGCTCTTCTTAAGATTTTCAACACTTGTGATTAGCCAAATGATCTCCTTTCCT
>APFE030951375.1:0-12683 GCA_000404065.3 Pinus taeda | reverse complement strand
CCATGAAGTTGTGAGTAGCCCCACTATCCACCATAGTGAGTATATCAACACCCTCAACCTTCATCCAAACATACTCCACCTTGTTCCTCTTAGGATCCCTCCGAGAGATCACCTCTGTAGCAGCACCACCACCAAGTATCTGCATCATCCCCACAGAAGCTTCTTCATTCTTCACATTAGATTGTGCAGTAGCAGTCACTTTTGGTCTAGAAGGACAATTCTTCACCGTATGTGGTTCATCACATATCCAACACTTCAAGGCTTTCTTCATCTTCGACTTATCATCCGATTTCGAAGCATAATCCTTCTTCTTATATTCTGGCTTATCATACTTCTTCTTCCTATCATTAGAAGTCTCATCATAATGCTCCACCAACCTGTCCATAGCAGCAAAAGCTTCTTCAAGTGTTCTAATCCTCTGCCTCTTCACTTCATTGTGTGCCCAAGGCTTCAACCCAATAATGAAATTGAACACCTTGTCCCTCTCCACCATGTCAGGAAGTTCCAGAACCACACTTGCAAACTCCCGCTGATATGTCTGAAGGTTCCCTACCTACTTTATGAACTTTATCTTCATCCTTTCTTCCCACGTTTCATCCTGAGGATTGAAATGGGTCTGCAAAGCTTTCTTCATTTCATCCCATGAAGTAATGTCACCAGCAGTGCCATTGGCAATCTGATCGATCCATCTTTGCCACCACATCTTAGCATCCTTTGTCATGAACTGAGCAGCTACCTTCACTTTCATCTCATCATCAGATAGACCCAATCATTCCAAGTATTTCTCCATGTCCCATAGAAAGTTACCAAGAGTCTTTGCACTCCTTGTATCATCGTAAGATTATGGTTCCTTGACTTTCACATGAGGAACTCCTCCACCTGAGTTATGCCTCACGGCCTTCTTCAACACTGCAATCTCATCTCTGGCTTCGTCAAGAGATTTCTGCAAGTCAACGATCTCTGTCAAGCCTTGATCTCTTGCCTCCTCAACCTCCTTGACCCTTACTCCAAGTTGTGTACACATAAGATCAGTGTACTCATGTTGAGTCCGGAGTTCATCGAGCTCTTCCTTCATCTTCGAATTGGCCTCTTGATCTCTCTCGATCAAGTCCATCCTCTTAGTCCAGAAAACTTCTAAGTCCTCCATCTTTTCCAACACGTTTTCAATGAATGCCATAGTAGCATCCTTTGCACCCTGACTAGACCCAGCCTGAAATTCAGCTGCCATTGCTAACAACTTCCTTCTTCTTTGCAATCTAGTTTCGACCAACCAACAGCTTCACCAAGATGCTTGCAACCTGAACTAGCCCTTGTTCCACTTGTATGTGAAACAACTTCCTTCACCTGCAAGTACCTGCTTCAATGTCTTCAATTTCCAATCTTCCAAGTGTATCCACACCTGTACTTCGTCACGAGCAACCCTACTCACTAGCTCCAACCAAGCTCTTATACCACCTGTCATGCCCCCATGCCTACAGTAGTCTTCCAACCATGCTAGGCGAGGTGCGGCACCACCGAACACTTTCTTTTCACCAATACTTATGTTCATGGACTGCGCCTAACCATTTATCCTACTTAGTTTTTGTTTCTCAACCAAGTAATTATTAATTTTCCTTTATACCAATGAACACCAATACACATTCATTAACATCAGCAATTATACATGAAGAACACAATTGCACAATATAAAGGGAGGGGCAACTCCCTGAACAATGAGTCTTCCCGATAATATATTATATAGTGTTTCAATATTACAAAGCTTTACAAGTATACTTGGAAACCCCAAGTTTTATACTTAGCCAAATTTACATCATCATCACACCTCCATGTGATAGCCAAAATTTCCTTGCCCAAGGTGGGCGGGTGCGCCCTCACATGAGCTACCTTCCGCACTTCACAACCGAACCTTGTCTTTGTGCACGACGGGAGGGTGACTCCACCAAGTCACCAAGACACCATTCGTTTACCTCCGCACGGTGGGTGGGTGACTTCACCCAAGTCCCCTTCTTCACCTCCACATTTGCCTTCATGTGATGGGCGGGCACTCACCCGAGCTGCCCAAGAACCCGTGCCAAGTCATCGCACAAACCGGGTGCCCACGCCTTCGTTCAACCATCGGGTGCTCCTTCGCACAACCGGGCGCCCACACCCATGCACACCCTTCTCTAACCGGCAGGCAACCTCTACCCGCGCCCTCACCCAAATCCAAGATGTGTGCTACCTCCGTGCGGCCTTGCCCAAGAGCGGGCGCATCACCAAAATCTGCGCCTTCCCCTTCTTGTTGCGTCCACACTAGATCTGTGCACTTCTCTTCACATGATGAGCGAGTTCGTTGATTGAGTGATGATGCAAATGACCTCCACGCATCACGAACTTATGCAAGTGGCAGGGCGAGGTCATAGCTACCCAGTCGACCTGCCCATGCCCTCATCTCCATCGCAAACATCTCCAAACTTCATGCTGGCCTTCATCCAAACGCCCACAAGTGTAGTCGGACTTGCTACGTTTGTTGGTCGGTCGTGGGTACTCCTCTTGTCCCACGCATATATAAAACCATCTCGCCCAACCTTCTACGCACTCATTATAGCATAACTCCTTCACATTGTAGGTCGGAGCTCGCACTTCTTCGTTTCAAGTTGTTCGCCATCAAAATTCAAGCCGGGAGCACGTGTCAAGGACTGCAGGTCCTTACAGTGGGGTTCCAAGTGGTATAGGTGGGTGGACACTAATATCCACCTAGATCAGTCCTCCCCCCTTAGGAAGCAATGGTTCCAATTGCGTTCAGTGCCTCCATGAGATGGGGAAACTTCTATTGTACTTGGTCCATGGTGATCCACTTGCCTTGGTGTAGGATTTAGCCAGCTTTGACAACCCGATACAGTTGGATCTTTTGTTGGTGAGTGTTTTTGATCTGTGTGTCCATGATTTGATCAGTTGTGGCATGTTCCATGCAATTTAGGTTTAACTCTATTGGTGTGAGTTGTGAGGCCCGCAAGGTCTAAAAAAATGAAATGGATTTTGTGTGGGGAAGGCCCCCAAAATATGAAAAATTGAAATTCTAGCAAAAAAAGGAGAGAACACACAATAAATAAAACCAGAAAGAAACTTTTTTTATTAAAATAAAGAATAATTATCAAAGCTACATTATGATGGACAATTTGTCCTTTTACAAAATGTGACTTGTTACTTATAGTATTTTTTTAGTTAAAATACCACTGATAAATTCCATGGGTTGGTAAATACCATGGGTGAATGAATACCATGGCTAGTTGCCACTTTCAATTCAGAGCACCTTGTATAATAATTTCCCTTGTTGATTCTTGTGTTACATCAAATGTTTTTTTCTAAATTTTTTCATCAATTGTAGGAATAGAAAAATAATGACCATTCCCATCACTTCTATTGCCTCTTGTGTATCAACAAGGTATCTTTATTAAATTATATTTTCTTGTTATTACAGAACATAAGGGATTTCTCCTTATGTTGTAACTCTTTCTTCTTCTCATTCCTCCCCTGTTGGTTCTTTTGAAGTAATAGGAGTTTCTCCTTTTGTTTGGTGATTCGAAACAAGGGGGGTATATTTGGTCCTTCTTTTCTTTGGAGTGGATTCATATGCTAGCCTATTTAACATTCTTCTTAATCTATTGGTTTTGGATGTGATCCTCATTATGTTGATATCACTATCATGAAAACTCTCATATTTTCATAGAGTTGTAGTAGAATCCTGAGGGATTTATTCTTCTATTGGAATGCTAGGGTATTTTATAGCTAACAGAGATAAAATTGTGAATTATTCAGTCATGGCTCTAGGTTTTTCAACACCTGCACTCTCTAGAGCTATAACCACATAAACTCAAGGTGGAGTTTTTTCCAAAGAAAAAAGCAGTGACTTTTTATTAAAAAATAATGAAAAGTTACATAAACAGGTGTACTGAAACATGCTGAAATATGCCGCAAGGGCTCAAGTGCTTTCGCACCCCACACAACGTTAGCGAACTAACGTGCACAAAGAATAAGAAAAAGAGAAAAGAAGTAGAGGAAGGAGGAGAAGGGGCAGAAAAAACTGAAATCCTGCAGTGAGCAGGACTCACGCTTCAAGTTTTTCTCCCCTTTTTCTTTTCAACCTTACGCCACTCTCCTAGAGATGGCTCGATCGAGGCAATGACTATTTGTGTTTCTGTATTCTGAGGGCCAGTTTCTTTTTCTGAATCTGAAGTGTCTGAGAGATGGTGCCATTTGTTGCCTCCTGAACTAGGAGCCATTCTAGACTTTTCTGCCTTGTTGTCTGATGGGGTTTCCTTCTGATTCTCCATTTCTTGGGATACCTCGGTTTTCTCTGCTTGGTTCTCATCCTCTGCTGCTTCTGATTCTTCGTCCTCTGAATCTGGGGGTGAGAATTGCCATCCTTTTTTCTGCTTCCCTTTCTGTTTTTTTTTATTCTTGGCTTCTGGACATGAACTTTGTAAATGTCCTGTCTGCCTACAGATCCTGCATCTGAAGGCGGTGTTTTCATAATCTAGTTCCTGTAGCCAGTTCTGTTGTTTGTAGACCAGTCTTATGTTGTCCGGCAGCCCTTTACTTAGATCTACTTCCACACAGATCCATGCAAAAGTATAGATCCTTTCGTCGATCCTTTCCAGATCTGTTTTGACATATTTCCCTATGCTGTTCCCAATACCTTCCAACACTCGTTCATGCCAAAAGTGCAGTGGAAGATTGTATAGTCTAACCCAAATGGGCATTTTGGTTACAGTCATTTTATTTGGATCAAAATCTGGGAACCATGGGGTCACAAACAGCCCCACTGTTCCCCAGAACCATGGCCCTGTATTTATGACTGTATCTCTGACTTCCTTGGATGTAAATTTCACTATGAAGAACCCTTTTGAACATAGATGGATATCACATTCCATGGTCCATCTGGTGAAGATCCAATGGAATAGATCCAAGGGTTTAGGCCAGAAACTGTTAAAACGACATATTAGAGCTTGTGTTTCATAGGCCTCAACAACATCATCAATCCCTGACAAATCTAAGTTTAAAGCTGGGGTTTCTTCTGACTGATCAACTATGTATGGCCTGGTCAGAGAGCCGTCGTGGCCTGGAGAGGGCCCTGAGCCGTGGCCTGGAGAGGGCCCTGAATTCCTGCTGCCCTGTCAGATGTTTTTAAAGGATAAACCTCCCTTGGTTTGGTGCTGGGCTGCGGATTTTTTTCATTTGACTTCCCTTGAAGAACTTGTCTGTCCCTGAGGCAGAGCCCCCCCTCTCAATCTGAAGTTTAGCTTAATAATTGATCCTGGCCCAATCTCATAACTTTCCAGCGATCTACAGTCCTGGAGTGACCACCTGCCACTGACCAGATGTTGGATCTGGACTGGGTATCCCATTTCTGTCCATATTTTGTGTTTCAACTGCAAAGGTGTGTCTCCTGCTTTAACCCATATAAAACGAGTTTTCCCCTGAGGGGTATTGATCAGAATCTGAAAACACGTATTTTTTACCTGCTCTGGCTGTAGAGAGAGATCCAGATCTGGCTCTGTTTTGGGTCGTTTTTCTTTGTGCATGTCTGGATCTTTCGATACCCTACTTGCTCTATGGTTGAAGTCTTCGATCTGCTGCCTGGGATCATAGGGAGCAAGATCGCGTAGATCTAAATCATAACTACCAAGATTTGGTCCATGCAATGTGAAGGAAAACGGATCTGCAGCATGCAGTCCCCTCCAGCCGGTTTTCCTTGTGATCTGGGTTTGTTGTGCCCTGACCCCTAACCACCTTGCTTCCCGTCGACATCCTTGTTTATCAGCACATCTTGGGATTTCAATTTTCCGCCAAGTAAAAACCTTCCTGCGGGTCAACGCAGAGATGGATGCTTCCATTGAAGCCTTCGCCTCGCATTCTCCTTGCAGAGACGTATTTCACTCCCATTCCAGGAAAAATGGTTTCCATTTAACCGAAAACGCATCAGAAACACATTCGCCTTGTCCTGGGAAAGATTGGAAAGTAATAGGCCATTTCACTGTGAGCGCCAACAACATCTCAGCAACGATATCTGAAAACCCATACTCCGGTTCGCGCTCAGGGCCAGAGCCAAGTTTGGGGGCCGAAGCGGCTGCTGCACAAAAGCTGCACGAGTAAACCCTAACTATCGCCATCTCTCTCCTGATTGATCAACTCAAGGTGGAGTTACACAATAACATCTCCTCAATTCAATGTTGCAACAATTGTGGTTTCAATTAATGATTTCTCTCCACACACAAACTTCTCTTTGTAGTGCATTCTCAATAAAAATATTTACGATCCCATAATTTGACACATCCCTAGTTCATCCAAAGTACTCGATTAGGGAGCTCATAGTTCATGATATCCTCACTAAGAAAAGTGGCATTCTAACATATTTTCCATGTCGCAAGTAGTCCAATAACCTAAGGTTCTTAAGACACACATCCTAATGGAAACCTTCGCAACTTATATATATTTTTATTATTAGAGCACCATCTACCCATGGAGTTAGTTGTGATCATTTACCAAACCCGAGAAACTATTTAATAATATTAGGCTTTATCCTATTGTGACAATATCCTTGCTTTGCAATTTGACTGAGCCCTATTACTTTAGCTATGACATCCTCTATCACATGCACCATTGTTACTATTAGCATTTTCCTTTTTTCTTTAAAATCTATAGAAAATTCAAGGCTACCTCATCATGTTACCCTTGCATTATGAGAACATATTCTATCTATACTTTCGATGAAAATATACACCATATAACCTGCAACACCCTCCTCCAACATCTACCCAAGCAACCGATGAGCTGGTGTAAACATGCGATGAGAGGACACTATGATATGATTCGACCTCCTAAGTCATGTTAAGGAAGTGGAACTGATTGAATCACACCACACAAGCATTCAACATCATCTTCAGGACCCTCAGGAACCAATCCAACACTTCAGAAAACTTACGCTTGTGTCCCACTAAACTTTTGGATAGCTAAAGCCTTAGTATATTTCATGCTATAGGCATGACAATGTCTATATTCACTCTCACAGGCTTGCCTGATAGTGTTCAAAGACTAAATTTTTCATTGCTATGTCAGTTTCCCCAATATTTGAGCCACTTTTTCAGGCCCAGAGCCCAGGTCATTGCTTAGAATTTCATGACACATTTAGAACAGTAAAATAACATGGAAATGACATTACTAAAGTAAATTCTTAAATGAAACCCTGACTGGACCCCTATTAGCCATGATAGGAATTTTTTCAAACATATCACGAATCTCTAAGAACCATTGATGTCTCATACTTTGCTGAGAATATCTAACAACCATTGATATCTCAACACATCAACTTCCATTCCATCCATTAGGTCATAGATACATTGATCATTCAATTATAAGTAAAAACATGATGAAAGCCATACATAGTTGTTGTCATAAAACACATACAACCAACATAATAGAAATAGAAATACTCATGAAAGTACAGCCATATAGACCACATATAATCCATCAAAATTCTCATAGAAATACAAGGAGAAATAACCTTTCATTAATGATGCAAAATCCAAACCCGGGATGGGACATCCACATTCCACCCAACCATAGAATGGCTAGGCCAAATCTCTCTTCAACCATTCACCCTCATGCCATATTCCAAGCATGAATGTGGTGTCTCGTAGACCACATCAATTAAAACTCATCTAGGGATTCTAGAGGCCATCCACCTCAACCTATCAAATAGTGATTCCACCTCACGGTCAGACATCACAAAACCATCATCAGATTGGTCTCCATCCAAGCCTTCTAGGGCTTCCAAATCGTTTGTCCAACCAAGACTTCCAGGACTAGTAACTCAACCCACAACTTATACAGGGCTTCCAGAATATTTTTCCAACCTGGGATTCCAAGACGAATAACTCAATCCACCAAGGGCTCCTAGAGCATTTTTCTAACCAAGCCTTCTAGGACTAGTAACTCAACCCAAGTTGTTACAAGGCTTCCAAAGTGTTTGTCCAACCAAGGCTTTGAGGACTAGTAACTCAACCCAACCTAAGGAAACATGAGAACCAACAAAAAAAAATGATGAAAGTAAACCCACAATCACCATGTCTATATAGGAAATGGAAAGGCTAGGAAATCCACTATCAATCTAGGAAATCCTCCATGCCAATGAAAAATCACAACCAAAAGTCCACATGCATATGTCATGCATGCCAAAACTAGTGAAGGAAACATACATGAAACTCGGTACCTACAAGAAAATCTCGTAATTGTTGATCTCAATGTGCTCTTGTGCTTTCCTTCTCTTCCTTTCCCTTCTTGCTCCAAAAATACAAGTATGTCACACCCTCCAAGAGTGCTCCAAGAAAAATCTAAGTCTCCAAGAGTATGAAAGAGAGAGAAAATAATGAGAGAGCTGCAAAACTGAACTGACAAAAGGTTACCAATGGATCCTCATAAGCCTTTTTTGAATGAGGCCTCTATCTTCTTCATTTTCCATTATTTTCCTTCAATTTCCTCATCACATGCAACCTGTGACGTTTCACCTCCTTTTTCTCCCAATTTCCATTATTTTCATAAATAAATATGCCAAAAAGGCCATTTTGCCTTTCCAAAGCCTTACCCATTTCCTTTGCCAATTTCCTTATCCATAAGCAATCACAAGTGATTCCCATCACTAGGATGTTTCCCAACATTCATCTTGGAATAAGTGTCCCATCATTTGTGGTTACTATTTTTCCTTTATTTACTTTTATTACATGGAATTTTCACCAGGTTTGTTACAAAAACCTCGCCCTTTGGGGAACACCATCCTTGATGTTCAACAACACCTATAAACACAAAACTGGAGTAAGCAATATCTACTTCCGATGGATATTTATAACTTAGCCCGACGCAATATTTGTAATGATCAACATGCTGAGATGCAAACCAACATGAAACATAACAACATAACATCATAATTAGATGACACGCATACTTCTTATTGGAGCTTTATAACATAGCGCATGGTGATATTTACATCCATATACATATGTACATATATCAAACATCACCAAAACCTATATGAAAACACGTACCAAAGCGTATACCAAAATCACACCAAAACACCAAGCCAAAATTGCTTTGCCTCAATCAACAAACAAGGAACGATACATAGCTCTCATCTAATCTTTCATCTCCCATGTAGCTTCATCAAGCCCAAAGTGCTTCCAATGCACCTTAACCTGCTCGATTGCTCGATTCTGGAGCATGAGTACCCTTTTCTACGATATACATTAAAGCTCCGGCTGGAACTCTCCATCTAGTTCCACCTGCAATGCAGACCATTCAATCACATGATCAACATATTTAACATATTTATTAAGTAATGACACATGGAAAAAATCATGAACTTTCACTTTCGAAGGCAGTGCAAGTTGATAGAGTACTGGCCTAATCCTCTCAATGATAGTAAAGGGTCCACAAAACTGTGGTGCCAGCTTCGCACATGATCCAATCTGACAGGAGCTCTTCTTCGGTTTGATGTGCAAGTACACCTATTCCCCAACTTGGAACTCCTTGAATAATATGTTTCGATCTACATAGCTCTTCTTCCTATCTTGTGACACCTTTAGATTTTTCTTAATCACTTGCATTTCATGTTCCATGTTTACCAACATATCTAGTCCAATCAATACCATGTTAACTGAATCATTTCAACTCATAGGATTATTACAACTCTATCCATACAATTCCTCAAAAGGAGTTATCCTCAATGACTCCTGATACCCATTGTTGTACGCAAACTCTACCAGTGGAATATACCCTTCCAACTTTCATTGTTGATACATCTCATACATCTTCAACATGTCCTCCAATATCTTGTTGATGCTCTATGTTTGTCCATCTATATGCGAATGATAAGCTATAAGGCCAACTCTGCGCCCAAAACTGCAAACAACTAATTCCAAAACTTGTAGGTGAAATTTGCATCCCTGTCTAACACAATATTCTTTGGAACACCATGCAATCTGAACTTATCTCATATGAATACTTGTGCTACGTCGCTAGCTAAAAATGTAAACTTTACTGGAATGAAAAGCGCAACCTCTTTCAACCTATCCACATTGACAATGATGGAATCATGTTGTCTCACTATCTTTGGAAAACCTGTGATGGAGTCCATGGAAATCACTTCCCATTTCCATTTTTGAATTGTGATCGGTTGTAGTAGTCCACCTGGATTCTTATATTATGCTTTCACTTCTTGACAATCAAAACACCTAGCCACAAATTCTGTTACATCCATCTTCAAATTTAGTCAATAGCAAAATTTCTTCACTATTGTCAGTCTTCTCGTAACCTGGGTGACTTGAATATGGTTTCACATGAAACTCTTTCAATATCATATTCTTGATATCACTATTGTTTGGCACATATATCCTATCTCTGAATTAGACCAATCCATATGTCGTCAGAGAATAATCCATATCATGTGTACCTGCACTCGTACCTGTACTTGTACCTATACATGTAACTATACCATCACCTATACCTGTACCTATACTATCAAATGTACATGTATTTGTACATGTGCTCTGCTGCAACATGTGCATAATATCCAAATATCTAACATCCTTCTAACTTGCTTGCAAGATACTATCCTATAGATCTATCCCATAGGAGTTCATAGTTGTTAAGTGATTTACCTGTACCTGCCTACTAAGAGCATATGCCACTATGTTCTCTTTGTCTATGATATATTAGATCTCAAAATGAAACTCAATAATCATAGACAACCATCGAACATGCTTACCTTTAAGATTCAATTGGTCAAATATGTATCACAAACCACTGTGATCACTCATCAATGTAAAACTCTTTCTTATAAGATAGTGTCTCCACATCTTTAGTGAATGTATAATCAATGCTAACTCAAGATCATGTGTGGGATAGTTCTACTTGTGCTCATTCAGTTTCTACGACTCATAACATACCACATGTCCATCCTACATAAGAACTCCATAAGTCCTCTCTTATAGGCATCTGTGCATACTACAAATTCTTTGTTTGGATCTGCAATCTTGGCACTGGTGGATGAGTCAACAATTACTTGAGCTGCTCAAAAATAGCCTCACACTCCTCTATTCTTTTGCACTTCTTACGTTTCCTTTGCAATGATGTAATAGGATAAGCAATATGTGAGTTTGTGATGAACCTCCTGTAATAGCCTACCAACCCCATGAAGGATCTCACCTCATCCATATTCTTAGGAGCTACCCACTCCATGATGGATCTTATATTTTCTAGATCTACTACAATGCCCTCCTTGGAGACAACATGCCCTAAGTAGTGTACCTCAGTCTGAAAGAAACTACACTTGTTGAGCTTAGCATACAACTGATGCTCACTCAACGACCTCAACACTGTTTCTAAATGTTTGGCATGCTCTTCCTCATTTTTAGAATATAGCAGTGTATCATCAATGAACACAATAACAAACTTATCCAAGTACAGTTGCAACACACTATTCATTGGACACATAAATGTAGCTAGAGCATTTACTAAGCCAAATGGAACTACAACAAACTCATAATGCCCATACTCGGTCATGAACACAATATTCTAAATTTCATCCTCTTTAATGTGTGCCTGATGATATCCTAATCTCAGATCAATCTTCGAGAACATTGTTTCTCCCTTTGGGTGATCGAACAATTCATCAATCCTCGATAACGAATACCTGTTCTTGATGGTTACTTTGTTCAACTGGTTGTAGTCAATGCATAATCCGAGTGTACCATCTTTCAGCTTCACAAATAATATTGGTGGGCACCACAGTGATACACTTGGTTGAATGTACCATTTTTCCATAATTTCCTTCAGCTACAACATTAACTCAACCAACTTAGGTGTTCTCATCCTGTAGGGTGTTTTTGATGTTGGAGCTACCCCTATCACTAAATTAATAGAAAATTATACCTCCCTGTGAGATGGCAACTCTAAATTGTCCTAAGGAAATACATCCTTGAACTACTGTAGAACCGGGTATCTACTCAACACATCTTCATCCTCAACAGCTTTACCTCTATCACTAGCAATTTGCACTGCAAATAACTTACACCCTTTCCTACAACCATGCTTTGCCTACATAGTTTTCACCATCCTAATTGATGTGGCTTTCTTCTTTCCCTGTAACACTCTTGGTTCCATATTGTCATCAACACACTCAATGGCTTTGTTATAACAGTCTACCTTGGTTCTTTGAAGATACAACCAATCCATGCCCAACAACATATTGTATGAACCTAATGGTAATACATTCAAAAGTGTTGCAGTAGGCATACCATTCAAATCAAATGCACAAGCTCTTACCTAGTGATGAACTCACTTATTCATACCTATAGTCAAATGCACTAACCAATAATATGTATGCAATTCCTTTCTCAAACCACTTGTCCACCAACTCGAGACTAACATAGCTATAATTAGATCCATGGTCAATCAAAATAGAAATAACTTGATCACAAAGCTTGCCATCCATATCTGATGCTCTACATGTTTGTTATCCATTGTTGCATAGATACATGGAATACTCTAACCATCATCCCCAACAGTCTGTGCCTCCTGCGCACTTATATCTGATGTCCACCACCCTGATTCTGTTGATAATATCTCTTGTGATGATCCTTGACAAATAT